>BRDA01079899.1:998-27776 GCA_036984385.1 Crenuchus spilurus | reverse complement strand
AGGGCGGGGGCCCCTCTTTAACACCTACTTTGAATTTTTGGAGCTTTATGAGGGGGAATTAACCACCAAAACACACTCGGAGAGGGGAGAAAAAAAGAGAGCCTTTGTTTTAACCCCTCCATCCGTCCCTCCCTCTGTAAGCACCGCCCCCACCCTCCTTCCGCCTCTCTTCTTTTATTTTTGATCTCTTTTCAAGAAGGAAGAGACAGGAACAAATGTGCAGCTTTTTTGGAGTGCGGCTCTTGGAGAGACAGATGTCAGAGCTTTTGTGTCATGTGGAGAGAGGAGAGACCCTCGCTCGTCATTAAAGATGTAACGTTCCCATGGCAGGGCCGGCAGGGGGGGCGGGGGTGAGGGGTGGGCATGACACGGGGCTTAATTTTGGCACCAGAGAGCCCGTGCCAACTCAGGAGCTTTAAAGACGTGTTCTCCATTAGTTACTCGTAAACAAGACTGCAGCTCACTCTGGAGGTTTATTATTATTATTATTATTATTACTTTACCATAATATTTATACTTGGACTAGTTTAGTAGCTGCTCAGTATCGATGCATGATAATGTAGATACACTTATATTATGTTTTGTGAACCTGTATCAGTTTTTAATTTAGTTTCCTAAATATTGGATTTATTACCTTACCTACAGTATCACAATATATTATATCAAACCTCCTGTATCACAATACTGATCAAATCAATGGTCAATACACAGCCCTACTAATTAATAGCTAATAATTTACATTAGATGTACTGTACATATATTAACAATCTTTTAAACTCTAATAAGCTTTCAGTTTTAATACTCTTACACTAATAAATTAATGCTGTGTATCGACTGTCGATATGATACGTATCATGATACAGGAGTTATGATATAATATTTTGTGATATATTACAATACTGACATTGAGCCTAAGGATGTTTAAAAATACAGTAAAATACAGTAAAATGGAGCAACATAGTAAAATACAGTGAAATTAATAAGATTACACTTAACACCTCTCTATTCTTCACTTTCATTCTTCTGCTCAGTCATTTTTTCCCTTCTGTGAAGCATACTTGAGTTTGAGAAATGTAACTTATTATTATTATTATTATTATTGTTATTGTTATTGTTATTATTATTATTATTATTATTATTATTGTTATTATTAATGTTATTATTATTATTATTAATGTTATTATTATTATTATTATTATAATTACTATTATTAATGTTATTATTATTATTGTTATTATTATTATTATTATTATTATTATTTATTATTATTATTATTATTATTAATGTTATTATTATTATTATTTATTATTATTATTATTATTATTATTATTATTAATGTTATTATTATTATTATTATTATTAATAATAATAATAATAATAATAACAACAAAATACAGTAAAATTACTGGAACATACTGTAAACATACTGTAAGTAAGATGTATTAAATCTAGTTTAACTCTTATTTTGAGAATAAGACACTGAACCTAAAGACTTTTCTGAGTTGTGATAATTTTAGTCATAATAATAACGATGTGCAAATCAAAGTTAGTAATAGAGCTGAGTATCAATGAGAGTGTCGATATCATCAGTATCATGATACAGGAGTTCTGATATAATATATTGTGATACGGTACGTAAGCTGATATATTGTGATATTTTTAATCTAATTTTAGTAAAACTGTCCCTACACTACTTGTTTCTGTTGAACTGGTTGAGTCTAATGACTGAAGATAAATTACAACACTGACATCTAGTGGTCGGAGGTTTAAACACAACACAAGATGAACCACCTGCCTTTACATGTAAACTTTTGATTATAAATCCATATATTTTCAGTATTACAGCACTACTGTATATTATTATAAGTCAGCTTATTAGTAATATGATTGATTTTGCATCATCTATGTATAGCAGAAATATTTCTTAGTAGCTTATCAATAAAACGTCTTAATGTTAGCTTATATAATTAATAACACTACAGAACATTTCTACTGGAAATAACTCAATAATACACATTTATTAATAATAATAATAATAATCTGGTGGGTTAAACGTCAGGTGGAGAAGTAGAGAAGCATTTATTTTTAATTGTTTCAGATGGTGTCAAACCAGATTAAGCCTAAGACTAGACTTAAAACGTCCAGTTTCCAAGACTAGGCTTAATCCATATCTGGTAAACTGGCTTAATTAGCTGGATTATTAGACATGGATTAGGCTTGAATGAAAGTGAAGTGCTCATTTGGTTTCTCAGACACAGATCAGGACATGTTTAGTCTAATCTTAGGCTTAATCTGGGACTGAGAAGCTAAACCAGTGATCAGGCTTAATCAGTAAGATGAGATTTAAATTCTTTTTGATGGAATAAGAAGATAATTCAGCGGAATATTTGAATGATTTAAAAAGTGCGAGAAGTGTGACGATACATCACCTCACAGTTTGGTTAAGTTCACAAGACTGGAGTTAAAATTCAGTATTTTCATGATTATTTGGACAAAATTTTAAAGAAACATCACTTATCTCAGATGTATTCAATCAATCAAGATGTCTTGAGTCCAAATTTTCCTGTTTTAGTTTAAAACTGGAAGCTATCATCGCTTAGAAAAAGTAGAACTCACTAGTCCCCTAAATATCCCAGTAGTTCTTGTAAAAACATGTCACTGAAAAATGTCTCAAACCACTCAAATTCTAATTTTCAGACAGCAGCAGGGCTGGTGGAAGCCTGACCTTAGATCAGAGTCCTCTGTATTGATGATGGTCATCACTAAAACTGATCCTAGTTTTAGGATCTGGGGTAAGTAGAAGGATTCTCTCTAGAATCAAATCACATGTTTAGTTTTAGACGACACGATTATCGTAGTCAACTTCTGTCCAAAGTCGTGTCTCTGAACTCTACACTAGTGTTAGTTTGATGTTGACAGAGGAAGAAAACACAGAGATACGATCACTTAAACTTGATATAAAAATCATATTTAGTACATTCTGTAGCCAACGCTGCCCCCAGTGGACAAAAAAGGCATCACAGCTCCTTTTTATTGTAAGTAATTGTATATCAGCTTCATTTGATCCCCAGTTTTATCCTCATATGTTCACATTTACAGCCTGTTTTCACATTTTACATCTTTAACCTGAGCAGGTTTGTGTTTTTATCCGTTTTTAAATCTGATTAAATTCAGTACTTTGATGCAGTTGAGGTATTTTTACTCTAAATGCGATTCATTTACGTTTCCTGTTTATAAACAGAAACACAACCAGCAACACTGATAGTATCATGTTTACAAAAGCCTACACTCTTTAAAAAAGAGGGTTCTTTAGTCTGTGTAGAACCATGAACACTCGAAGAACCCATTGCATGATTAAAGGGTTCTTCAGATGTGTTGTAGATGATTATAGAAGCTTTTTGAAAACCCCGAAAAGGGGTTCTGCTATTGTTACAATGTGAAGCTTGAAATAAGAGAGGAACCCTTTTCGTTGCTGTATAGTACCATTAAAAAAAAATCTTTCTAGAACCATCTACAACTTTCAGCTGGATGGAACCCTGTAATTAGTGTTTATGGATCTAAACTTATTACAGAACCCTTGAAGAACCTTTTACAACATGTTTGGATAAACATCTGTCCATGCAACCAGCATGAAAATGGTTCTTTGAGTGTTGTTGGTTCTACGTGTCTGTACTAAAGAATGAAAGTGTAGTACATGTTGATGATGATGTAAAGCCGTAGAGGCCTCCTCAGCACTAATGTTAATGAGTCTGAACCACGTCTGCAGGAGACCAGATGAGGCCTGATGTCTTCCTCTGGCACGTGGGAGCCCGTAAGGGCAGCGGTGGTGTTTGTGAGGGCCGTGGGTCAGGCTGCCTGTAGAGAAGAGAGGTGGTGGGATTATATGAGCTGTGGATTGACTCGCTCAGTGTGGGAACCCCGTTGAGTATACCCACCGAGCCCATCCATATGGCCTTATGATTAAAAATTTACATGCCTCCACATTTCCACCAACTCATGACAAATTCATGGAAAAGTTGCAATATGGACGCTCCTCTCTGCACCATCCCCCAGCCTGAACAAAGGGTAACAGTCACACAGGCCACTTTACACCACTTTAACTAACCTCTTCTTTCATTTCTGAGACTAGATGAGCAGTGTGGTCATGAGCTGAGATGTACAGATGCCATACAAGTCACTTCTGTTCTGTTATTGTGACATGAACTTTGTCAAAGTGAGAGCCAAGAACATTTCATTTGAAATATAGTCGATTATGACATTTTTTTCTTTATTTTAGCTACTGAACTCACAGCTACTAAGCTATACTCAGTGGGAAAAGCTTGTAATGCTCAATATGGTAAAGACACGGTACCTTGTAATGCAGTGTGTGGTTTGGGTTCTCATGTGATGGGCTCAATAAGTAACCGTAGATGTTAAGGGTAGCTAGTTGCTGATCGGCTCATAAACGGCCACAGCAACCATAGAGTGTAGCTGTAGGATTGAAACAATAGGATTGTGTGGCTGCTGGTAGTAAGACAGAGGGGTGGGCCCTATGTGAAGCTCTAATGGTTTGGCATAAGATATTTTACATCTGATCTTGTGTATGATTCTAATAATAATTGGTAATTAATATTTTACATTATAGAAAGGTTGCAGGTCCAGGTGTGCACTGGCGTAGAGATTTATAGTGGACTGAGATGCTGGGGCTGTCATACCGCTGCTCACGCGTTCACTCAGGTTTGTTGACGGTGAGCAGAGGGATGCCAGTGTCTCGGGGAGCTCCCATGCCTGTTTACCTTCTGGCTCTCTCCTTTTAGGTAGGCTGTTTTAGATAGTTCTGCCGGAGTCAATAGCCACACTATGATATGTCTCATAATCCTTGTGCTCTACAAATCCAAACAGAACTAATTCCATTTTTGTCTTTTCCGAGTGAGTGAGTGCCCACCGGTCCGGTCCAAGGTTGATGGAAGGCTGATTACTATTCTCTGCATGATGCTTCCCTGGATCTGCTGCCCACCAACAACCAACTACTGTGGCCTGCTCCAGATGCCCTACTTTGGAGTTCATATGGACTTTCTGGCCGTTATCATTGCACCCACTATCGTCATCATTCCTGTCCCACTACTGTCACCATATCAGTTCACCTGAACATTACAACAACATCACATGATTATGATTCATCACACACTTAGAATTAGCAGACCAGAGGAGGATGGGTCCCCCATGTGAGTCTGGTTCCTCCCAAGGTTTCTTCCTCCAGCTCTGAGGGAGTTTTTCCCTTGCCACTGTCGCCGTTGGCTTGCTCACCGGGGATTATGGATTAATGAGTTGATGTTTGTTATTACTGATCCTGTAAAGCTGCTTTGTGACATCAGTTGTAAAAAGCACTTTATAAATAAAATTTGATTTGATTTGATTTACCTGGTAAAGACACGGTACCTTGTAAAGACATGGTGCCTGGTAAAGACACGGTACTAAACTGCCCGGGTGTGTTAGGAGTCATGTAATCACATCTAATTCAGCCGTCTGCCAAAACCGTCACATCTACATCCTCACATACGTCCTCTTATATCAGCTCAGTTAGACACACTGTTATCTCCGTTACATACAGACATACAAACTATAACTCTGCTTTACCTACAGTGTATCACAGAAGTGAGTACACCCCTCACATTTCTGCAGATATGTAAGTTTATCTTTTCATGAGACAACACTGACAAAATGACACTTTAACACAATGAAAAGTCGTCTGTGTGCAGCTTATATAACAGTGTACATTTATTCTTCCCTCAAAATAACTCAACATACAGCCATTAATGTCTAAACCACTGTACTCACTTTTGTGATACACTGTATTCCTATACATCCAGTATAACAGACAGACAGGCGGACAGACAGACATAATCTGATATGTTATTCAGATATGAGAACAGATGTGAGTAAATAGAATTTAAGAGAAGATGAATGAAGGTTTATTTACATAAACACATAAACAAAGAAAGTGAAGAATAAACGTCTTCAGTCCAGCAGTTGAAACAGCTGTGTGGTCACTTCAACAGCAGCACCAGCTTCTCTTCTCTCTCCTGAGGTGCTACAATCAAAGGAGACTGCACACCTTTCTCCGGTGTTCTTAATAAATCAGGAACAGGAAAGCGTTTGTGTCGGAGCCATTAGAGAGACTTGGCTGTGAAACGTGTTCAGTGAGGAGTCAGATAGAGGCGTCCAGGCTAATAATAGACCTTTCCTGCAACAATGGGCCATAAAAAACAGCCAAACTTTAAATAACTCAGCGTAATTACCCCATTAGCCTCAACACCTTCATTAACTGTGCAGCTCTGCTTTTCATTAGCAGCCAGTAACGGTGGTCCAGTTTCAACATCACTCCAGTGCACAGGGGACGGGTTAAAGGACCGTACGACTTGTTTACATCATATTGACACAGTCACGGTGTCCCATTAGAAACACCTCTGACCTGTTTATTGTCCGTTATAAAGAGAATCATTTGAGTACAGTTGAAGAAAAGCCTCCGTTAGTTCTGTTATTAATAGAAAACATCACTAATGGACCAGTGCCATGACAGGCCCTCAATTACTGCCATTTAAACACAGTTAAGGGCTACTGATTTGTTTGGCAAAGTGTTAGAAGCTCCCTGGCATGTTTAAGGTAACCTCAGGCTCCTGCAGGTGGCGCTGTGTGAGGATGATGAGGCTATAAATACCTGCAGGGTGTGTGAGATGTAGAAGAGTTGGTACAGTGCAGTGAAGGTCTCAGATGTTAATGATAAAGGAGTGATTGTATTTGGGGTTAAAGGTCAGAGTGTGAACGACACTTGGGTAAGTATTACAGAGCTACAGTGGACCAGTTAACCTAATAATAGTTAACCAGTTAGCACTAATAATAAACAGACCTGAAGTGTCCAGTGTAAAACCAGGCCTACAGTATTGGATCTACATCCTGGTCCTTTGGGCAGATTAGGAAGTCACTTTAGAGATACAGGCCTTATGAATAGCTGTTTAAACGACCACCACACACACACACACACACACACTTCTCTACTAATGTTCAACTTGGATCAAGCCCAATTGAGAACCGCAGGCAAAAATGATGTTCTGGAGGGGGGATATGAGGAGCGGGGGGCATTCAGCAGGGAGTGGTGAAGTGGTTTATAGTAATGGATGTACCACATGGTGCTGTAGTTAGTGATGTGTTTCTGTCACAGCGGGAGACGGAGGAGAGAGAGAAAGACAGAAAGATGGAGAGAGTTTAGGAGGGACAGGAAGGACCCTGGAGAAGGCTTTTATTTCTGCTTGCTTTGCAGCTAAAATGCCATTAAATGTAAGGCTGGGACTCTTGGTCCCATACTCGCCATTTAATTTACTGTTCCTCACGGGATGAGTGATATAATTTAACCACATGACCCCCACACACACACACATTCATATTTTATCTCCTTTTTTAAAAAAAATGTTTTTCTTTCATTAAACCTGGTTCTGTGCTGTAGATCACTGCATGGGCTCAGGAACACTTAATTCATTCAGTCCACACTCCAAACGTATGGAATTAATCGGCAAATGTTTACAGCTGCAGAGATTGACATTTGGACATTTATTAGACTTTTATTTTTAGTGAAGCCCAGACCTGCCATTTAATTTGCACAGATTAACCCCCCCACACACACACATTCATACTTTAACTCCCCTTTACGTCCAACTTTACTATGTTACTCGGACAGCTACAAAGGAATTCCTTAAAACAACATTTTCACACTTTTATACAGCAACTATATACAAAAAATCCAAAATGTTAATGTTTTTCCCTTCAAACGTCAGATAACATGCTTACAAAATGTAGCTTTTAGATTTTTTGTCCAAAAAAAAATATTTAATTTCAGGCTGCACAGCACCAAAGTGACATGATGTCAGTTTGGATTGCGCCCTTCAGCAGGACTTTCAGAAATTCAGAAATTAACACTGAAAAGTAATGTTACTAATTCTCTAAACTGATAACGGGATTACTTTACTCATTAGCAAAGTGTGAAAGAACCCAATCAGATCATTTACTGACCCGTGGATCTTCTGCATGTAACATCAGCTACAGCTCCAAATCAAAGTCTTTTAGAATAAAACAGAACGTTCTCCGAGCTGTTCCTGAATGAAGAACCAGTCCGAGCTGTTTCGGTGAGCTCACATCTCTGTGTTTCAGAGAGAGTCACCACCAACAGTCAGCATCCACCTGCAGCCGGTCCACACCAGAACTCTCAGAGACTGAGCACACTGGACTTCAGACAGCTTGGACTGGGTGTCTCTCAGACTCTAGGAGCTGATTCAGCAGTTCTGGTTCTGCTTAGTCCAGGTAAGGCACTTGTGTTGATGTCTCTGGTTCAGGAGTGTTGATATTAGGAGCTGTGGCTCTGAGAGATACACACCAAACTGATCAACATTAAAACAAAAAGGCTTGAAATGTCACTTTACGCTTATCAAATATAAAATATATGACAGCTTAGCTATTCAAGTTATCTCACCTTCACCTTTACAACTAATCCCATCTTAGGGCTTTATACTACCACCTCAGAGGAGAACATACTGATGTTAATAACCAGCCTTGTTCGGTTCTGCTATTCACTGTGACCACTGTTTGCTTCATCATCAGTGCTCAGCAAAGCCGTCGTCCGTCAACGAACACTTACACTGTCTCCCCAAGAATGGGCGAGGAGCTCCCAGAGGGCAGGACGAGCCACAGCTAGCCTTGCCTCGACTCCTTAATGAGATGATGAATGGAGAGCGAGAGAGTGAAGGAGGCCCTGGGCTCCTGGGGTGGCTAATTTAAGCAGAGATTTATCAAAACGGTGGGCTTAGTGAGGACTGATCTGTACGAGGGTGCCCACTAGCCTCCATTAAGATGGATTGGGTAATTACTGCCAATGTGCCTCCTGCTTGTACCCGCTGAGTTTCTGCTGTGCTTCAGGCTGAAGAGCACGTCCAGGAAAGTTTACGTTACTGTGAGATCAAATGTTCTACGTTTATTTGGTTTAGAATCTCTATTCCTCTTCTAACGTTCTAACGGGGTCATAACAACCACCTAGCAACACCTTAGCAATCACTCAGCAGACCATAGCAACCACATAGCAACACCTTAGAAACCAATCAGGAGGCCATAGCGGTCACCTAGCAACAACTTGGCAATCACTAAGGAGGCCATAGCAACCAACTAGCAACACCTTAGCAACCACTTTTGAGACCTTATCAACCTCTTAGCAACCACCTGTAAGACCACAGCAAACACTTAGGTACAACTATGCAACCACCAGTGTAGCAAAACCTTAGCAACCATCTAGGTATAGCCTAGCAACAATTAGGAGGCCATAGCAACCATCTAGCAACACTTTAGCAACCACTTGTGAGAAATTAGAAATCACCTAGGTACAGCTAAGCAACCACCTGTAGCACCTGGGGCAACCACGGGCTTGTAGTTAAGGAACCAGCCTTATGACAGGGAGGTTGTTGGTTTAAACTCACTAACAAGACCAGACTGAAGTTGCTCTAGGCACCCACCCCCAGTCTGGGTAAATGTTCTCACTGCTCACTAATGTGTGTTTAACTGCACATACGAGTTAAATGTGGAGGTCAAATTCCTTTGTGAACATTGGTCCCTGTGTCACTTTCCCCACCTGTAACACCACAGCAACCACTCAGGTACAGGGTAGCAATAACAAAGGATCGTCTTCCTGCAGGTTGCTTAGGCTGCACAATCACTGCATGTTCTTCAGTCAATACACTAAAAACATATTTCAGTAAACATATTTCAGTTATTTCAGATAAAACTCATTTAAACTTGGAATAAACAGATGCTCTTGTGTAGTTTTTTTTTTTCAATTTATTTCAGTGTCAAGCAGTGAAAAGCTCTTGGCAGGAATGTAAAGCATTTTGTCCTCAAAAAAAAAAAAAAAGACCGTAAACACAATAATAACTTGTCAACAAACTCAAATCATCAAAACATATTTACTCTGTGGAGAGACACTGAACGTGGGGATGAAAAAAGGAAAAATAATTTGTATGATTACAATAACTGTGACTTCTGAGGGTCCAAATTCAGTCTATTCAGTTTAAACATCTCCGTTCAGTGTCCAGCACCGTGTTGAGTATTAATAATGACAGCACTCCTTTGCTTTCTCCACCTTTGAGAGCAGATTTTTGTCTCGTACAGCGCTGGCTGTGTGTGTCCACATTAATGAGTAGTTTGACATTTCACTAACTTGCCTCCTGCTCTCTGTCTGCTTCGCCCTTCATCGCTTGTGCCTCCGACCACTGGGAATTTGGCAGGCCTCGCCGGCCAATCGGATGTGCCGCCGCTCGCAGAAAACAACTGCATTGCCAAAGGCATTAAATACTGTTAATGGTCAATAAATGAATTCAAATGTCACCATTGTCTGGGCATCTTCCCTCCGGAGGTCCAGAGAACAGCCCACGACCCTTTAATGTTCCCCTTTATGCACATCTCTTTAATTCATAAGCATATCAGCTCTAATCGAATATGTGATAACACTGGAGAAAATGACAAATGGAATGTAATGGCTTGATTCAACTTATGCATAACCCTGGATTTCATGTCCTCATGTTAAGGGAACCCAGCGGTCGCTGAGTCATCACCCGTATACATACGTATACATCATGCCCAGCGTAGCACATCCCATCAGCTCCATTGTGGAGGGTATTATGGAGATGGGGACTGGCAGAGGGGTGCAGGTGGCACTGGGTTGGCGCAGACGCTGTCCCGCCGCTCCCCGTGCCCGCGCCACAGCCATCTGTCATCGGCCCGAAACATCTGCAAACCCAAGGTGCCCTTGTCGCCCACTGTTACTGCAAGCCGCTTGGTGTTTCTATTGGAGGGCCGCTTGGGCACCGGCTCCGCCAGGCACAGTGCTGGGTCCTCCACACCTCAAACGAGCAAATTCACCTCAGAGCTGATGGCTAATACACAGTCTGCAGCTGCAGGAAAGGGTCTCGGAGCCTCATTCTGGCAAAGGCGACTGTGAAGTGTGGACACAATATATCATTTGTGATATCGATAATGAAATTGTCCCAGACTCATTTCTTTATTTGTACTTCAAGTATCCTATCCGACTATCGAGCAGTCTCAGTCTTGTCTCAAACTCAAATGGCCAAGTCCAGTACGTGTCTGTAAAGTATCAGTAATTAGAACTATTTTTTTATCATTACTGAATATGAACAATCCATTAAAACATAATAAACCAGTCCTTTGTATACAGGCCTAGTCCTATCTGTACTCTGGTCTCAGCAGAATGGAGAGATGAGGAAAAAGGAGAGAAAGGAAAAGAGGAACATAATGGATGACGATTTGCATGGAATGGAAGAGAAGTACAGTGGTTGATGTGGAGATATTGTTTGTCTGAAGTTGGAAATGAATGTATTATATATACAGACATATATACACATATAATATCAATATAAAATCAACAGGCGGAAATATCTGCACTTTGATTGGCTAACAAGCTGTAATATAACAATAATAAATAATAATTTTAGGCTTATATTTAAAAAAAAATTTATGCTGGAATATTTATTCACATATATATATATATATATATATATATATATATATATATATATATATATATATATATATATATATATATATATTTAATGATAATGAACACAATAAATTCAAAGTTATTACATTTATTTTTAAATGATGAAAAAAGTATTAATCTGGACGACTACTAAAAGTCTTGGTCTTGGCTTAGGGGTAGGGTCTAATGGTCTTTACTACAATGTTATATAAACCATATTCTGAATTAGATTAAATATACATGGAGGTTCAGGGTTAATTTCTCCTCAATGATTTTATTCCCATCCAAATCAACCATGTCTGTTTTTGTCCTCTTCTGACTGAATTATCTGCTGTTTTATCTTATCTGATCATTTCAGTCCAGTCCTATACAACTTTCCAAAGAAAATAAAGATTTTTGGCCACCAAATGTAGTGTCCTAGTGCAGAGATCCACCAAAAACCTTCACAAATAACCAGACAAGACAGAAAAAGAGGCTCTCAACCATCACTTAGGTCTCGATGGAAGATATTTTACAAGAGCTCTCCAGAAGAAAAACTCAAAGTATTGTAGAAAACACAACCCACTAAAAACTCGTCCTGCAGAAATTAAATTGCTATTTTGAAACCGCTAAATTGTCCTAAATCATTACTAATGTGTAAGTAAAACAGTATTAAACCACTTAATATGTAAAATGTTCAGTACAAATGTCCCCAATAGGGCTTTAGCTGACATAATGTTGGCAAAATTAGAATTAAAAGTTCATATTTTTAAATTGGAATTAGAAGTTGTGGCCATAAACGACTGGCTGTAAATTCTCATTAGGCTGAAAATACAATATTTGTGTTAATATTCCATAGTTCTGAAACCTTCACATCATATAATGTTAATAATCGTCTTTATAGCAAATCATGTAAATCTGCAAAAAGATCACCTTCAGTAATAGATTTTTTATTTATAATGATTCATGTCACAATTCATTCATATTCAAATAATTACATTTTTATGTTCTTTTATTTGCCAATTTTACTCCATTTTTTTATGTCCTCACTGCTTTTTTGGCAGTAAATGATGAGACCTGCAACAGTCCTGGACCTGCAACAGTGTCATCAGTTAGATCTTCCCTGGTGTTGCTGTGCTTCTTGTTCTTGTTGCGCTTTCCCTCCTCTCCCCAAATCTCACGACAGACAGATGGCCAACCCCCCTCCCTTCCCTTCATCATTTTGCTTTTGCGTCCTTTCGATTGAGGCCCATTACTGAATATTGAGGGTGCAGTATGTTCAGGTAGCCTTCAGGAGATCCAGGGAGCCATATTGCGGTGGACCGTCTTGGCGGCGCTCCCCATGTCCTCAGTATGCCGTGCACTCTACGCTTTTAACGAGAACAATACAATTAAAGACAGCTTGCCAATGTTTGCGTTTAAATACCTTAAAGCAAAAGCATAACCCAATCGGAGACATTTTTCTGACAATTTAATGTTGTGCGCGGGGGCCTGCCAAGGTCTGCTGCGGCTCGGCGCCATGTGTGCATAAGCACCACAACACAAAGCGAGCTTTGTCTGCCGCCGTTCTTCAGGACGGATTACAGCGGCCATTTAATGAGATGATTTAGGAGCGAAGCCTCCAGGAAGTCTGATCGCATGAAATCAATAGTGAAGTGTATGGCACGAGGATTTGCAACAACATGATGCGTGGCCACATGCGGTGGTTTATTGACAGAGATAGTGATGACCAGCCCATCCAGTTAATCATTCGGGGCCTCAGCTGCCGTGAAGAGGGCGCCAAAACCGCAAGGAACATGTTCTGTACCATATTCTGCTCACATCGCAGACTTACCACCTTTAATAGGAATAAACCAATTAACCCAAAGCTCCACCTCACTTTCTAGCGTTGGCACATTAGTACCGACTAATGCCACACAGCATATTTTATGCACAGAATTGTTTTTGTGAATTGTTTCCTTCTTAATGCCAAATGGCGTTCACGTACGTTCAAAGTAGCCGCGATTCCCCCCAGCAGACTCCAGTAGACTCTGCTTTACTGGAAAAGCTCTTAAAGCCTGAAAAAGGTGATTGTTGTGGGCCTCAAGAAAGAAAAAAGTATGCAGTGAAAAGAGCTAAACAAATGAGACAAAATGGCACCTAGAGCTTGACGAGCCTGGCCAAAACTTGTCTGGCACACGGTTGGTCTTTAGAAGGAGCACCTGCGCAGTCTTTTCCTTCACACTCTTTTAAAGAAAAACCCTGCTGCTCAGAGCCCATTTGGCACCCCGTCCGCTGGCCAAAAGCTGCCCAAAAGCTGCCCACACACACCGATAGCAGAAGATATTCTTCTCGCGCCTTCACCTTCTGCTCGGTCTAGCTAAGCTACAAGGCCGCCATCTTAGGTCTAATGAACGCAGGCGCCATGCACCAAATGAGGCCTGTCAGCTCACGTTAGTTAAACTCACCGGTCGGCCTGAAGAAAAACACTGGCCAAGTCTTCTCTGCTCTGAAAAAAGAAAATGTTTTCAAATTTGGGGCCGGTGCTGAGCTCACGGCTCTGGAATGCAGCGCTGTGGCCGAGTTCCTGCCGAGGAAATACATGTGCGTCTCTTTGTATTGGGCTCGATCGGCCCTCGAAGCTACAAAAAGAGCTATGGAGCATGAAGTTTGCGTCTTTTTCAGGTTTTCCTGTGTTTAGGTTCTGGCTGCAGCACGGCCCATATCCCTCCTGCTTCCACAGGTGATTTATTGAGCTGCTAAAGCTCAGATGAGGAGGGGGATTTGGGTTCATCTCAGGACAGCACAGACCCCAAGCAACTTCAACTGCCCTGCAAAACCACTTGCATTGAGTTAGAGTCTTTGACGGTCTTTTAGCATCTTTTGTTCTTGTGTACACTTAGTTAATTAGACTCATGAGATGATGGCTCTGATTGGCTGGCAGGTGTAATAATTCTGTATAAGAAGATGCTGGAAAAGTTTAATCCTTAAATAACAAACTTTCATTTAAACTTTAAATAACAAAAGTTCATAAATAGATGATGTAGTGATGTTTACTGCTGTTTTCTGTGTCCTGCTGAATTGCAGAAATCTCAGACACTCTATTGATGTTGTTCCCACATGCTGGAGGTTGATGATGGTGATATGGATGGATACCTGTCTGGTCTGATGACGCTCTAATATCTGTTCTTTCTGGTTTCTTTCCTTCCAGCCAGCTCGACCGGATGCAATCTCAATGCAAACATTCACATATGTTTTCTACTGCACTCAGCCTAATTGTCTCTGTTTGCTGTTTGTTTTCTTCTTTCTTTTCTGAGGAAATGGCCACTGAAGGTAATCAATGGCTGAATTATCCTGCAGTCCGCAACACCTACTGCGGTCAATTCCTTCTGCTCCGGAGTGGGTTTTCCTGCGGTTGACACCAGACCTGCTGCTCACTTACATCTACTACTAGCAATGATCGGACTGAAGCTCTAATTCTACTGCATTTTAATTATGATACGGATAATATGTGTCATAGTCTGATACGGATAATGATACGGATTTAATTATGATATGGATGCAATGATCACTATTATTAATATCATTTTTGTTTTATACTACAGCACAATGTCAGACTTAACTAAGGATGTAAATCTCTATCAGTAGTTTGATCAGAGGCAGATGGATTCCCGTTTGTGAACCTCATTCCTCCCAAGGTTTCTTCCTCCAGCCTTGAGGGAGTTTTTCCTTGCCACTGTTGCCTTCGGCTTGCTCACATTGGGCTTAGATTCAGATTGTTTGATACTAATTATGTAAAGCTGGTTTGTGACAACGCCCATTGTAAAAAGCGCTATATAAATAAACTTTGATTGATTGATTGCTGTACCGAATTAATGGAGCCAAAACTCCACTTTGCTTTGTGTTGCAGAATTCTTTGCCTCTGTTTTGTGCATTAATGTGGTGTATTGGGACACTTTCAGCCATTCTTACTTATTCTGTTAGATAGTTACCTGTAATATTTCAGTGATTTTGGGTAAATTTGAAAACAGTCATTTGTACTTTACTAAATTTTAAAGAAAATAATGTACTTCTACTACAATTTTTATTATTTTAATTAACAATTATTATTTTTGTGACTGTAATGTTCAATTGTCACAATTTTAAACTTTATACCAAAGTTATTTAATTATATTTTAGTATAGTACAGCTAAAGTTTAGAGGTTTAGAGATGGAACTGGATGCACAAAATTGTCACAATTTAGTTTTTCCTTAAAGTGGCGTGTTTCAGAATGAAACTTTAATCTATTCATTGGGATTGGTTTGGCTAGTCTGGTGTGACAGTGAACAGTTTGATTATTGGTCAAGGTGGCTACCATATAATTATATTGTAATTATTTTGATTCATTAACTTTAGGGAACTTTTAGGGATATTTAGGGTTGTCAATGTCAGCAAAATAGATGTTGATCTAGAGCTGATTTACAATCAATAAGGTCTTATAACTTTTTGATTTAAACATGATTGGTAGTGATGTGTGACATTTATATTTCAGAGCTTTGTTAGGTCACATTCACTTTTAAAATGTCTCTGCCCTAATTATTTTGTACACCAACTACATGAAATAAATACAAAACATTGATGTTTCTTTTCTTTAAATGAGCTGAAAATGTGTTTTATGGTTTGTAATATCATAACACATGCTTACAATTTAATGCTTACAAAACACTAAACATGTAGGAGCTTTTAGGTTTTTTTTAGGTTCAGAAGTCATTTCTTTCAGGCTTACAGAAGGGGGAGATGCTGGATCTGAAGTTTTGAGAAAGTTACAATTTGTGTAAATGTCAGTACTAAAGTGTCCAGCTTTGATATTTTGAATTATTTAATATTTGGAAATAAATTGCATTGGTATTTTGCACTCACTTGTGAGATTATGTTCTGCTTTTACTTTTTAAAGAATTCTTTAATTAGTCATATATGATTAAGTAAAAATTATTAATTGCATGATTAACTGTTAAAGATATTGCACGTAATTGCATTATTATTTTTTATCATTTCACCTACTTATGAACAGTACATCATGTTTAAAATCACCACAGACATTGAGATGCTGAGCATTAATGTTTACTTTTAAATACTTTTATTTACATCACTGATTTTTTATTTTTAAGTTTTATTAACTTCTAGTGTTTTCGTGCATGTTATTCACTACAGTGGACAGATATGTATAATACATGTTATGGTTATACTATATTATGTTATGTTATATGCCATTATTTTAGCCTATTTATATGAAGTTACTAGTAAAACTGGTCAGTAAATGCAGGTGCAACAAAACACAAGAAACAAAAATGGCTGTAAAATATTTCTCTAAAAAAAACTAAATTAAAATTGAGCTCAAAAAGGAACATAAAAGGAGCTGTGTGCAAATATAAATTACCACATGTACTCTGAGAGGTCTTTCATGTAAAACAGTCAGATATTAACATTAGAATATTGTGAAAAGTTTTTTTTTTTGTTCAGAATTTATTTCAGAAAGGCTGTGTTGACTTTGGACTTGATGGACCAACACCAGCAGATGATGTGGCACCTCAAACAATGAAAGAAACTGCACACTGGACTTCAGACGCCTTTTATTGTGTCTCAGACTCTATGAGCTGATTTACAAATGACATCAACAATCAAAAATGAAATATTCTGCTGGATTTCTGATTTTCAGGAGCTATAAGTCAGACTGATCAACACTAAAAAGACTTAAAAAATGTGTCATAAATATAAAATATAACAGTTAAACTTTTTAAATTAATCTATGAGCACAAAATAACTACCATACTGTCATTTTAGTGTTCATGATTAAAAGACTATTTTCACTTTACATCATTAAAAATGTCATTTTATATATATTATTTGTGTATTGAGCATCAACCTGAACACATTTAAATACTTTATCAGCCTGAAAGGAGAATAAAAGCATTGTGATTGATGTCCTCATACTTCATGCATGTATACTAGTGTAGTCTCATTGCTATCCTCCATAGAGCTTCCTGAGCTTCCTTCCAGTTACCTTAAGACGAGTGAAGAGCCTATGGAGCGCTGTGTGGGTCTATCCAGGCCTTGGTGTGTGTACGAGAGAGCCGAGAGGAGGGGTGAAACTCAAAGCAGATGGTAATGCTGGCACCTGTCTTGCTGTAAAATCTGTTTGGAGCTGTTTTCCACATGTATAAAACAGGCAGGTCCTCCCTGTGCCAAGACAGGGGGAAAGAACCTCAGGTTTAACCCTCCAAACCCCTTTATTCCTCCATCTACACTCAGGATAATTGGATATTTCTGTTGTAGAGGATTATTCAGAAGCCCAAATAGATTATTAAACATCCAGATATACAGCTGCAGCCTCTAAAAAATGCTGCGTTGATTGTTTTTTTAACCCAAATGCTGTTGGGTCATTTCCACAGTGCTGGGTAGTTTACACACTGGGTTAGGTAGTTTAAACTTTTATGAAGACTAACTTAAGCTGGGACTTTGTTGGCTAATGTTAGCTGGGAAGAGGCACTGGAGGGGTTGTTCTCCAAGGGCACCAAACAGGCTAGGACCGCCCTTGCTGGGTAGCTGTTATCCATAGGTGTGATTCTTTTCATTGAGTAGTTGGGTAGTTATTCGCAACTTAACACACTAGGTTAAATGGGTAACCCATCACAGATGGGTTGAAGCTGGGTTTGTCCATAAAAGTTTCAGTAGTGGGTTGCCAGATTGATTATTTTAAACACATCAAAATATATATATATATATGACCAAACCGGACTTGACTGAAGTGCCCTTGAGTAAGGCATCTAACCAAGAACTGCTTCCCAGGCACCTTGGACTGCCCATCACTCTGGGCAAGTGTTTATGTGTGTTTCACTGCACGGATGGGTTAAATGCCGAGGTCAGATTGGTCAATCTTTCACTTTCACCCCAACCTGTGAAGCTCTTACCCATCAGTGTGATTCTTTATATTCAGTTGTTGGGTAGATTCTCTCTACCCAGCACACTGAGTCAAACACAGCACAGTTTGGTTGAAGTAACCCAAGCTGGGATCGTCCACCCTGGATACTGGGTTGCCAATTTGACCCAAACTGTTTCAACATTTAGAGTGTGGGCCCAGATCAGCTCTGGCTTGTAGGCGATCCAGTGTACTTTCTTCCCTTTGGAGCGTCTGATATTTCATTCAGGCTGGATGATGTAAACGTGTCTTGTGTGTTATTATTCACGAGCCTAACGTGGAGCAGATCTTTCACACCACGCTGGGGTTTTCCATACTTTCGGGAGGAATGTGATATTTCGTTTGCGTCAAACAGACCGTGATCTAATTTTGCAAACAATGGTCTGAAGGCTTGTTTGAATAATGGTCGTTGGGCTGGCCTGCAGAACCGAGCCGCTGAAGATAAGCCAGGCTGCTGCTTTGTCCATTAGAGAGTAAATCAAGAACCGGGAGAGTGAATTAAGGCTGAATTCTGAATGTGTTTTTAATGATCGATTCATCTTTTAAGCGTTGGATTGATGTGTAGCAGGGCTGCCCAGTCCTGGAGATCTACCACCCTGCTGAGTGTAGCTCCAGTCTTCAACTAACACCTGAAGACCTTCAGGATCATCAGCATATTGGACTGTGTTGGGTATGAAATCTCCAGGACCACCCAAACAAAAAAGTACAACAGTAATACAAAACGGTAACAATGACAATGACACTAATACAGCTAGTTTTGCCATTTGTACTGTAATGTTGCCACTGTAGCACCATGATAACACCATCATGGTAGTGTTCAAAAAAACATGGTTCTTTCATAAAGGTTATGCCATGTAACACCGTCAGATACTATTATGCAACCATGGCAGTACCACAACACATGTAGAAAGTCATAAACAATACCAGAGTACTTTATATGGTACCAATAAATGTATGTGGTACCTAATACCATCAGATACCATCATATAATCACGGGAGCACCATGGCATGGGTAGAAGGTCATTAATAATGCCATGGTGCCTTACATTCTACTGTTAAATACTTTTGTATGTTTGCCTGTACCATCGTAACACCATCAGCTACCATCACACAACCATGGCAGTACTGTGTATGTGTAGAAAGTAATGAATAATGCCAGGTTATGTTTATTTCATGGTATATTTGAATGTGCCATGGTAATACCATCAGATCCTGCCCTGGTAGCGCCTCAGTATATTTTTTAAAGGATTGGGCATTACTGATGTACTTCAATCGAGCCAACCAGCAGAGGGCGATAGAGTTCATTACCTTCCCGAGTTTAGTTTTCCGCCCGTTTCACGAAAGGCCCCGCCCCCGAGCTACGATTGGCAACTAGTTTGCACTCGCGATTCCCACAAGCCAATCAGAACGCAGGAGCCGGCGCGTGCCGGAACACGGGTGGGAAAGCAAACTGAAGGAGCGTTCCGGCAGATAAACACAAGTGTGTCCCACGTTTCTCAGCTCGGAACCGACGTTTGGGCGGAACCACGTGCTTACACACGTACTAGTTCCGAAATGGAGGCTGTAAGCAGCAAATCTAGACAGAATTCTCTGCGTTTTCAAGTCTTCTCTCTCTTTTTCTCTTCATGTAGCTTCTTTATAAAACACCACACGGTCTATCTGTCCAAAAGTTTGTGGACACCCCTCTTTAAGCTGACACAGATGTGCACACAGCTTTACCCGTCCATGTAAAGAAGTACTGCCAATAGAATAGGACTAAACATCAACCTGTTGGCACCACGTCTAATGCCAGTTGGACTAGAGGGGTAAAGACCCCCAGCATTGAGGTATGTTCTCTGCTCCATCCAGTACTTTTGGGATGAGCTGGTGGTGGTGATCACCCAATACGGATGATCTTGAGGCTGAATACAATCAGATCCTCACAGCAAAGCTCCAAAGGCATCTCTGGACAGTAGAGACTCCAATAAAAGCAGAATAAACTGTTGATTTCAAAAGAAACAATGAATGTGTCCCAATACTTTTGTATAGAATATTTGGGGCTGTTGAGATAAAAATAAATGTAATTAATGCTGTCATCATTTAAAATGCAGTGAACAGTCAGACATGTCTGTTTACATCCACTATTTATTACTTAACGGCTTTATTATTAGATTAAAAATGCTTAGAACCAGTTCTCTAAACTGTCCTGTGGTGTGACCGTCTCAACCATGGCTCAGTAAATTGTAACTTTGATAAATATCTAAAAATGTTACATTTAGTAACTGCTGATCATCTATATATTTCTGAAAGTGGAGAATGCTTGTGTGTTAGCAAAGACTACTTTTTAGAACATTTATTTGTATATCAGTTTGTATTATGCTTATCTCCAAGTCCTGTGGTGTGACATAAATAAAATTTATTTATAACATTTATTATCTTCATTGTTAGACACATATTTTGTTATTTATTTAATGTGAAATGATCAATTACGGGTTGAACTTGTTGGATTTTTTCTGTAAATGTGAGTTACACTAAAGGACAACAAAACACTTTCAGTCTGAAATAAAGTCAAATATGAACAGTTCTGACATTAAAACTGATCATATGATCATGTCATGGGCTTCATTCACATGACCTCCAATGGGGTCCTTCATCAATACAGCTGTCTGTGGAGTTGCCTGATTTTAAAGGGGTCACACCGGAGGACAAAATGTTCCTCCACTTTTAAAAATATGTGGCTGATAAAAATGATCAGTGTTTATGAAAATACACATGTTGAGATATTTTTTTACATTAATATGTAATTTATTTATTAATTTATTAATTTCAAAATGCAAATAAAAATAAAGTAGTTTAAGATCCATGTAATCTATGATCTATATATACTGACTATAATTTTTAGAGTAATAATCTTGGATTATTGTGAGCAGATGTTTTATTTTTGGGGGCTTTGAGTTTCATAACTGTGGTTCAGGTCCATCAGGGTGAATTCAAACAAGGCCATTAAAACTTTAAAAACCAAACAATAACTGTGACAACCAAAGGTCTGAGTTTGGTCAGGCCTCTGTAAGCCTTCAGTAAAGCGTCTGAGGAGCTAAAACATCTTGCTGTTTGAGCCTTTAAGCCTCTCTCGAATGCTAAGGACCTCGGCAGGATTGGCTGACTGTGTAGACAGTGTTAGTCCTGTTGTAAATAGATGGTTACATGGTGTTGTGGGTCTATATACAGTATGTGTCTAAGATGAAATATGTAATTGTAATATAAAGTACGTCCTTTTCAGTTTTCTAACTGAACATTTAAAGTATTTTTATTTTCCTCCAGTCAGGAGCCTAAACTGAAAATGTGTTTAAAGCATTATGAGTTAAATAAGAATGTAATACAGCTTTGTGTGAGTGTATGATGGTGTTGGAGTGTATAGAGTTTATGCTTCTCCTCATTGTTTTAATAAAGATATTTAATAAGATACTTTTAATTTCTGGAAGGTGAGATCACCATCATCATCATTATTATTACCATCATTATTTTTATCATCATCATCATCATTATCATAATCCTCCATAAATCATCAGCATCATCGTCATCATCATTATAATCATCAGTATCATCATCATCACCACCATAATCATTATCATCATTATTTTTATCATCATCATCATCATAATCATCATCTTCATTGTCATTATCATAATCCTCCATAAATCATCAGCATCATCGTCATCATCATTATAATCATCAGTATCATCATCATCATCACCACCATAATCATTATCATCATAATTTTTTTGTCATTATCTTCATTGACATCAGTATCATCATCATCATTATTACCATCATTATTTTTATCATCATCATGATCATCATCATAATCATCACCACCACCACCATCATCATCTTCATTGTCATTATCATAATCCTCCATAAATCATCAGCATCATCGTCATCATCAGTATCATCATCATCACCATAATCATCATTGTCATCATCCTTATCATCATCATTTTCATAGTCATCATTGTCATTATCATTATTTTTATCATCATCACCATCACCACCACCATCATCTTCATTGTCATTATCATAATCCTCCATAAATCATCAGTATCATCATCATCATTATTACCATCATTATTTTTATCATCATCATCATCATCACCATCACCACCACCATCTTCATTGTCATTATCATAATCCTCCATAAATCATCAGCGTCATCATCCTCATCATCATCATTTTCATCATCTTCATTGTCATTCTCATTGTCATCACTACCATCAACGTTATAGGGCCTGAAAAACCCTGTATTGTTATTATCATCACCATCATCATTGTCCTGGCCATCATTATCAACATAATCATCATTGTCATCATTACATGTTTAGTTTTTTGTTAAAGGAACAGTTTGGTTAAAAAAAAAATCCTCCCAAATGTTCTTTACCCCAGAGGGCAGTGGATGCAGGGATGTTCTTTATCTCCAGCACATGTTCGGCTTGATTTCTCTCACATATGTGAATGTGTTGATATTGTTAATAGCGTAGAGCTTGATGACGGGCCTATCGCAGGTGAGGGGGGCAGCCAGTGACATTTTTGGAGAGGACTGATAGACAGACTGGCAGGCCGGCTGGCTGATAGGCAGGCAGATGAAAAATTTGCGTGAGAAAGGAGAGCAGTGAGATGGTGTGGATGAAAACCAGGCTGGCGTCAGCAAGTGCCCTTTAGTATTTAGAGGATGCAGGCATGGCATTTGGGCATTTAGTGTGGCATGAACACACACACACACACACACCAACCCCCAACAATGATTTGCTTTATGAGGTGCCCACCGATGCCATGGTAACCTTCTCGTCCTGGGCAAGAAACTAGCAGTGTCGTGCCAACAAAATGCCTGGTAACTTCTCTGTTTTTTGTTTTTTTTTTGATTAACCCACGTTGCCCAGAAACCTTTGAAACTTAATAAGTGAAACCAGTGGGTACACAAAACAGGCCAGCGAGAGTTTTAGAGGCCCAAATAAAGTCAGGAGTGTTAGTGTAGCATGTTTTAAAGCAGAAATGTAGCCTGGTTTATTAAAAAGGCCTGGCACAGAGTCCATCTTTACCACCACTCCTGTCATCATCAGGACCATGAACCTGGTCTTCTTCATCATAGCACCACTGACACTAGAGCTGTGGGACTAATGCTATAAGCAGGTCTAAACCAGCACACATATACATGATATGGACAAAAGCTGCTTTTTTTGATTTGGGTTTACAAAAAAACTATTTCATTTTTCAGTTTCTGACACAATTTGAAAATGCCTGTTGCTCTTTACGTTGTGTACACATTTCCTGATGACTGGACCAAATGAAATGGCCCAAAATAGCTTAGAAAGATGTCTGGTTCCGTTGACTCCCATTAAAAGCAGAGTAAGTTTCTTTCTTCTCCTGTAAAGTTATAATTTTTTAGGAAATCTGCTTTAAAACAAACTCTTGGCAAAGTCCAATAATGTAACAGCACATTAGGAAAACCCACAAGTGGGCACGGACGTCCAGCAAGAATACACACACTGAGTTTATGTGTGTGTAAGTGTGTGTAACTCTGCAGAATCTCCACCCCGCCCGCTGATTTCCATATTACCCCGGGTCATCTAGGCATTGAGGCGCTTCCCTCTGTTAAGGTCCCTCTCTGAGGCCGTGCCAGCTCAGTGCCAGCTCTGAACGCGACCGGGGGTGTGTGTATGTGTGTGTAGAGTGTTGGGGGAGACGGGTGCACAAAGAGGTCCCGTCTAGCGCGTTTTAATTCCCTCAAATTAGGGATCTGTGCCAAGCACGGCTACAGCAACAGCCATCACACCAGAACTAGGCTTATAATTATCCCGCTTCTGACACCAAGGGTCCCTCTCTAACATCTCCCCATAGACCATCTCTTCACAGGCGGCTCTCATTCACCTTGCACACGTTTTTACATGATTGGCCCGAGACTGAGACGCTGTAATTACCTTAATACATCTTTACTTGCTTAGCCATTAGCTGTACTGGATTTCAGCTCAATCTCGTCACACTGCACATTAGTCCACACCTGGAGGACTGTATGGGGTTTTTCAGCCAAACGTTAAACTGAAACCACTAAATGTGGTCTCACAATCAAAACACGAGTTTACTTTTACTGATGCTAATGTAGCTAATAAGTAGAGGACACTGGTCTCAAATCATGTCAGGTGGTTAGGAAATCTCAAATAGACTTGCTTGCGGTATCATCATCTATAAAAATGAATAAAAGTGTGCTAAATTAGGGCTGCAGGAAAAAATCGCTTCAAGCTCGAATCGCATTTCTAACATTGAACGGTTCAGAATCGATTCTCGTTATCAAAAAATGGTTTTTTTTTTGCGGGTGTGGATGTGCTTTCTCAGCCACCGTAGTGCTAGGCAAAACAAGGAAGCAGCGTGGGCTACGTACAGGCATGCAAGCCAATCCGCGGTCTTTGAAAGCAACCATTTGGAAACATTTTGGATTTTACCATCAACCGGCCCGGGTAAGAAAGGGCTGGACGTGATTGGAACGGTAAAGTATTTTGTTCGTATTTGAAAGAATCAGAAAAAAATTTATTTGTGACCCTAAGAATTGATTCTGGATCGATTCGCTCGATTCCCAAAGACTCACAGCCATAGCTAAAAACAATACATTATCATTATATTAAAGATTATTAGCCACATCTCAAAATTTTTGTGAATTTCTAGACTGATCATCGAAGGCTGGTCCAAACAGAAGGACCTTACGAGCCAAGAAATGCAGCCTACATTTGGCCCATTTTTTGAAGGACACAACAAGAGTATCCTCTTATATTTTATATTCATTTCATCTTTTAATGTTGCTCAGTCACAGTCATATGATGGGCAGTAGTAGCAGGAAGCATGAAGTGCTGTAAAATCTGCTGGTAGATGTTGACTTTGGACCAACAGCAGCAGCTCAAACCATCACAGACTGCAGAACCTGCACACTGGACTTCAGACACTTGGTATTCATTGTCAGTATCTGCCGGCTTTGAGAAACGTTCTGCTCTTTATTTAATATCAGATCAGCATATCAGGACCTGTTTATGATGCTTAAATATTGAGTTGTAGAAGCCGTTTATGTGCTGCTCAACTTCAACCTCTCACAATGCACCAGGCTGTTTGCCAGCTGTTGGTGTTGCTGCCTTCGCTGCCAAATAAAAGTGAAAATACGCACTCATGGAAAGTGTCTAATGAAATTAAATGGCTGAACGCATGGACGGCTTCGGGAACAATCAGGAAAAGCCGTAGCGTCCAGTTTCAAAAGAGTGAAATATCGTTCTTCTTGTCCAGATGACTGTGCTGTGGAATCTAGTCGAGGTTCATTTTTTTCAGCCATGAAAACCCAGAAGACTTCAATTAATGGCAGCAGACGTCTACTTCTGGTCTGCATTGTGGGTTTTTTTACAGCCTCTATAATTCCAAGTCATTTCGGATCATTTCTATGAGTCCATTTGCTGTGAAATGTTTATACGGCCACTGGAGAGCACTGAGATTACAAAAACATACACTTGCTGGCCACTGGTACACATACGTTGTATGTCATTGTCCATTTGAGCTTCACTGAGCATACAGGTGCAGTATATACAGACTGTAGTTCATCTGTTTATCTGTATACATTGTTGTTCTTCAATAGTCAGGACCCCCACAGAGCAGGTGGATCATGTGTTAGTTGTCAGGTGTGTTAGTGATGTTAATAAAATGTGTCTAATAGAGAGTGGACACAGTGAACATCAGCACACACTAACAAACCACCACCACGTCAGTATCACAGAAATCATCAGCAGGAGAAAAAACCTTCTCTTATACAGCCCCTCAACTCTGTAATAACCTCCCAGACAACGTCCGGTACTCAGCCACAGTCTCAACCTTTAAGACTAGGCTGAAAACGTATCTGTTTAGTTTAGCTTTTGGTAATAAATACTTTACATTATAGAAAGGTTGTAGATCCAGGGGTGCACTGACGTAGGGATTTATATAGCACTTTTCCACCAAAATAACTCTGGTTCTTGAACTGGTGCCCCTATTTGATTTTGATCACCTTTACGCCCGACCAAGTGATTTTTCGTGGCTCCAAGAGTATTTGGGCTTGCCGTGGTCAAGTTCTTGGTCTCAATAAAACCACCTTTTCACGATATATTTAGGGATGCAGTCACGTGGGGACCTAGATGTTGGAAAGATATTACATTTCATAAATAATGGTTTTCGATTTGATTTGTCTATGCAAAAGTCGGATCAGAATTTCCAACTCTGACACCGACTCATGGCCTGCAACAGACCCTCCAATAATGTCTC
>BRDA01079895.1:0-13328 GCA_036984385.1 Crenuchus spilurus | reverse complement strand
TGACATAAAAGTATAATAATATATTCCTTGTGTGTTCCTTCATAGTCTGGATGAATTCAGTATTAATTTATAATATAAGTATAATATATATATATACTGTATATATATATGCATGCTTTATAACTTTATAAGCTTTATAAATAAAATAATAATACTGTGCATTTAACCAGACATATCCAAATTATTTATACCATCTATCAACATTTTGGAGTCTGTTTCTGTTTGTTTCATTGTAAAGCAATAGCAAACACGGAAATATATAAATGCTGGTGGGTTTTTTACTTCTTTACTTGCACAACAATAACTTTATAATATCTCCCACTGACAAAACATTACTAATTCAAATACATTCTTTTTTTTCCATGAGATGCTGCTGAGAAATCTCAAAGCTCGGCACAAGATGATAATACAAATATTACAAAGATAAAGTAGCTCAAACCAACACAAAGCAACAGCACAGACCAAATAATAGAGATAATACTCATATCCTAGATATAGATATAGATAGAGATAGATAGATAGATAGATAGATAGATAGATAGATAGATAGATGCTTTATTGATCCTGAGGGAAATTAATCCAGTCTAGTAGCTTAGAAAAACACAGTATATTCCACACAGTAAAAATACAATAAAAATGTAAGATATAATAGAAATGTAGTAGAAAATGCTTACATAGTGTATAAAGTGAAAAGTGACTTGATGTGCAAGTCAAAAATATTATTAGTAACTGTATAACCATCAACTGTATATTCAGTCTATCTAAATTATTATGCAAATGTGTATACATTTAATAAACATTGAAAAAAAATAAATTAATAAATTAAAAAAAAAAAATAAAAAAATATATATATATATATATATATACTATGTACATTGAGACCAACACATATACAAACATATGTAATTATGACTGTCTTAAGAATGAGACTAAGATTAAGATTTAATTCAGTCCACAGTGGTCTCCCCCAATTTGCCCCAGGAACAGTTAAAAAGACTGATGGCTCTTGAGAAAAAAAAATGGAAAAAAAAAGATGACTGGAGTTGAGCAGTTCAGTGACCGCAGCCTTCCACATTTGCTGTTTTTAAAACTAGTCTCAAAACTCACCTTTTCTCACTTGCTTATGAAAACGGTTAAACTGATATTTCAAGTTGCTTGTTTTGTTGTTTTTAATTTCATTCTGTTTCTTTTATTATGCTGAGTTTTTATAGATTTTGTTTTACCTTTACATATATGTTGATTTAATTTTAATTTTAATATTTTTATTGCTCAATGTACAGCACTTTGGTTAGCCCTGGCTCTTAAATGTGCTCTATAAATAAATTGAATTGAATTGAATTGAATTCCACTGAACTGACTCCTCTGTATCATGGTGGTGGTGTGTAATGGATGACTGTCATTGTCCAAAATCCTTCTCTCTGTCACTGTTGTCAGAGAGTCCAGCTCCACTCCAGCACCGACCCAGCCTGACCAGCTTTGTGTGTTGGTTGTAAAGTGTCCTTGAGTTTGAGAAAAGCGCTATATAAGTGTAACATTCAATCATTCATTCAGCTTGTCCAGCTGCAGTGCATCTCTTTTTCTATTGCTACCGCAGCATCACTGCATGAAAAAGAATACTGGTAACTATAGAGTGGTAAAACATCTGCAGGAGTCTTCTACAGATGTTAGAGGACCCCTGTCTCCTTAGGAAACACAGCCAAGATATATCCTACACTAAACATATGTATGTTAAAAGTCTCATATTATACCCTTTTTCCACAAGTTAACAACTTGCCTACATCAGGGGTTAGTAGTCAAATAAGTCTGTTTATACCTGTCTGATCAACGACATTACTGCTCACTCCCCCTTTCAGCACATAGGGCATAGCTGAAACTCATAAACAGCATAGATACACACAGAACAGCTCACCAAACACTTAAATCATAAAGTTTGATTTCTCTGATTTACTGCTTTGTTCTTACTAAAGTTACTTTATCTGACTTCATTCACTACCAACACCTCTCCTGACCACCCCCTGCTGATAACAGCATTCTAACAATGTGATGCTGACCAGTGGCGGATTTAACCAACACGCAAACCACGCAATTGCAAGGGGCCCCGGAGATCAGGGGGCCCCCTGCTGGCCAAAAGAGGTTGGCAAAAAAAGACCGTTTTGGTTCTCTGCTGATTTTTCCGTCCAAAAACAGTGTTATGCTATATTAAAAAGAGGTTGGCAAAAAAAGACCGTTTTGGTTCTCTGCTGATTTTTCCGTCCAAAAACAGTGTTATGCTATATTAAAAAGAGACGCGTTGAGCATTAGGACCCAGCAAAAACAGCCACTCAGTTGGAAGCCTATTTCTCTTTAGGCCGCTCACCAGCTCATCAGCTCTTTTCTTGCTAATGTGTGATTGGCGGTCACTACATCAGCGTCTGGGCTTTCAAACCATCCATCCATTATCACACCTGCTTAATCCTTATCAGGGTCACGGTCTTGATTTGGTCTGTAGGCCGTGTTCACCACCTGCTTCTCATGCGTGTGCACGCGCGCCTACCAGTCTGTGATAAGCCATCCATATACAAGCCTCTAAGTTGAACTATTATCAAAATAATTCAGAATATCTGCTTATTTTTACTAAAAAATGAGGCATACTTGTATGTAAATGAGGTCTATTGACCATACAGTCCAAACCTAAGTGTAAAATTGGTGTTCATGAATTGGAGTGAAGTTGATTATCGATAAGTTGAATAGTATTGAAACAGAATTGGGTGATAACGTTATATTACACGATTTTAACAGTTTATTAATATTTAATCATTAAAATATACTTAATAATTGATATTTTATTTCAATAATAATAATAATAATAATAATAATATTATTATTATTATTATTATTATTAGCATTATTAGTATTATTAGTATTAGTATTAGTATTAGTATTATAGTTATTATTAGTATATTATTAATAGTAACTAGTAATTACTAATAAAATAATGCTTAATAATGTTTAAGTAATGTTTAAAATGTATGTATAATAATTAATATTTATTAATAATCAATAATAATAATTAAATTGGGACCCCCCCCCCAGGAAAAACCAGGCCAAAGTCACTGGGCAACTTATTGAGACATCGTCAATATCGTGTCACTCACATTAGCAACAAAACTTAGCCACTCGGTATTATTGCTGTATATGAAAGATAACAGTCTCAGATATCTATTGGAGTACATATTTTGATCAAAAACAAAAGTTAAATTAACAAAAAAGTTGTTTTGAAAAAAACAAATTAAAAAAAAAAAAGAATGACTTTGACCTGGCTTTCCCTGGCGGGGTCACAATTTATGTTTAAGCCTTTACCGCACCATATCCATAAAAAAGAATCTGTTTGATCAGGGCCCCCAGACATGACATTGCTTAGGGGCCCCAGAACTTCTAAATCTGCCCCTGATCCTGACTCAAGTCACACAAACACTAACATATAATCCATATTGATCAATAATAATAAAGTAAATAATGATTAATTATATCAGATTAACTCCACTTTTGACTAGAAAACTAAACAAAAAAGCTGAAGTTTCTTGGCTATTCACCAGTGTCTTATATTCATTAATTTCATTGTTCCACCTTAAGTGGAGCAGCAGTTATTTTAACTTTACCATAACCTGCATCATTTCTCGCTCTCTAATTTAACGTGGAATTGAAAGTTGCAATAAGACGCTGATGAATAAGAAGTTAACTGGTTTCATACTGAAGACCAAAACTAAACTCAAGAAGTCAAGTTTTAGGCAAGTTTTTAGAGATACAGATCCAGTCTACGATAATCTCACTATAACACAGCCAAAATAGTACAATATAGGCAAATCAAAGACCACATCAGCACAAAAATGCACTTTCAAGATAAAAAAGCTCAAATTAATGTTTTGGCCAACTTTTTTCATGCTCCGTTCTTTTTTTTTTTGTTTGTTTCTCTGAATCTTTGTATAAATGTAAAATAGCTGCTCAAACTAGTGGGTGGAGTTACACCAGTAGGGGGCAAGGCAAATTGTTCAATAACCAATTATTACATTTCATGATTTCAGACACAGACACAGACAAAAACTGGGCTTTAATAATTCACAATTTGTGGGTTTGTAGGCACTCCAGATATGTGAATTATCATAGGAGAGTAATAGACTGTATCTAAAAATAAACAGTACATGACTTGGAGAAACATGTTTGAACAGAACACATCAAATATTAATATTTTAAATTAAATTAAAATCTATACTTAATTGCAGTAAATATACTGTATAATGTGATAATTATTCATGTATCACACTGATTTTCAAATTTTTGCAGACGTGAGAAAACCAGCAGCACTTTTTGTATGGAGACTGTCAATTTTATTTTAGGCCAACGTATTTCGACACATGGGCCTTCATGCCAAAACATGCTAGTCTAAAATAAAATTGACAGTCTCCAGCCAACAAGAGCTGCTGGATTTCTTTTGCCTCAATACAGTGCAAAGATATGAATACCACACACACACACACACACACACATTTATATATGTATATACCATAAAAGGTACACATAGTATTGTTTCTTTATCGAACACCTTGCCTTACTGCTATGTTGCACCAGGGATAAGTTGCTGTGGCATTTACCTAAGAACAATGAAATCTAACTATTCACAAAGTGGTCATGAGAGACAGTGAAATGGTCTAATTTCCTGAAATATAATGGAAACCTGTGGCTAAAATAAGGCTCAACCAGTGGAGTAAATAGTTGAAAATTAAAGGATAAGGTTTCTTTATATTATCTATATATTATTATTTTTTTATATATTTCACTTATTACTCTCTCAGTACCTTCACTTGAATTGTGTTAAGTAAAATATTTAACTGCCAAGTTGCAAAACAGTAAGAGTGTCATAAATCTATATTTTGATTATTGAATCTGTTCTAAACTTAGAATTTTCAAAAAAACTATGTTTAGATGTGCTGATATATTGTGATAAAGCACACTCTATTTTTTTATCCAAGACTTTTGAGCTCTGAACTGAATAAACAGAGGTGTTGGCTACACACTGGTCATTACAGTTTTTAGAAATTGTATGTGGTTTTATTTCTGAAGCTGTAGAAATGTGAAGTGACACTATGCTTTCCTCAGCCACTAACCCTATATTGAATATTTTTAAGAGAGATGTGAAACACTCAGGTCAAGTCTATTGTTCAGAATCCTGGCTGCTGGAACCCACCAATGGAATGTCCGGAATTACTATGTCATTATCATATGAATGATAGAGTGTGTCTTTTGGTGGGAAAATATGTGCAGCTGTTTAAAAACTAGATGTACCTTTATTGCATAGCACTAGCATTGCACAAACATTTTAATGTGTAAATTCACCCTGAAATATTTCATAATCTTGCTTTATTTTTACAATCAGACAGCTGTTTGAAATAATTCAGTAGAATGATCCATATGTGATATGCTAAGCGATTAAGGGCTCTAAATGTCACAAGCAAAACTTTCCAGGAAGCCAGTTCAATGTGAATTAGACTGAAGTAATATGCTCAGACTTTCTTTTCCTGGAAAGCACACAAGCTGTCAAAACTAACTGGAGTCTATTTAGAGAGACAGCAGTGCAACCAGCCAGTAACACATTACAGTAATGTAATGTTCAAGTCATGAAAGCATGAATTCATTTCTAAGCATAATGTAGAGCTAGGATGCATATTATGAATGTTTCTGAAGTGATAAGATGCAGTCTTAGAGATGTTACTGGTACTGAAAGTTACTCTGGAAATGACTGTCAAACTGCTTATCACTTACTAGGTAAAATATATATTTTATTGATTTTGAAAGCCAAACATATCCCCTCCACAAATATTAGTATCCCTTGTTAGGAATATATAAAAAGACGCATCTTTTGATGAATTAGCATAACATCACGTAATAAAAATTCAATTTATTTTGAGAAAAAAATCAAGAAATTAATATTTTAACAAAAATGCTCATATTGACCTTTTTTACATAATGTAATGACGTCACTTCTTTTATTTTCAAAAATGCATTACATTTAGCAAATAAACAGAAATTCACTAAACTCTTGTGAAAATGTGTCAACAAAAGCAACAAAATGTCATGTCCTCGCCTGGGCCTCATCCATTTGTCCTTTTCCCTACTATATGCCTGTGGTTTCGTCCTTCACATGTGCATCCTACATTATTTCTCCACCCCCTTGTGATATCACAACATTGTTCAGGTCTGTTCCCTTGTTTGTGTCTAATCACTGCCCCTATAAAGTCTCCTCTTTGTGTCATAGTTGTTATCAGTCATTAAATGTGAATAGTGCATGTCAATGCTTGGTGCACATTATCTCTTGTATAGTCTGTGTAATAAACACATATGTTGAGATTCTACACCTGGGTCTGCTTCTCTCATGTTCAGCTCTATACCTAATTGTCACAATGGGGTACAGATATCAGAATTGGTAAAAGTTAACTTGCAGCACCTCTACATTTAGAGCTATCAAAACTGTAGAGTGACCATTACTGAGAATATGAATATGGAATATGGATAATGTTGCAGTCTGTTTAATAAGGTCAGTGTTGGTGGTGATACCAATCCAGTGCATTAGTGAGCATATTAGAATAAGATTGCATAGTATTATGGCTGAATGATGATGATAACATCGGATCATAGAGCCTCCCTGGTGTTTCTATAATATAAACCAACAGTGTGAGTTTCCTGAACTGAATGTGCTGAGCCTGAATGGTTTTTCAGTTTGGCACTTTAAGGTATGGCAGTAATGAGGGGTGGGGGCCTGGAATGTTGTGATTTATGTTACCTTCTGCACAGCACGTGTTCGGAGCTGACTAATGAATGACAAGGCCATGGCCTGACCACTAAGAGTGTGTGTATGTGAGTTATTGGAGGTAATGATAGGTAAGCTTGACCTGTGCCTGTATGTGTGGGTGGCTTACGGGTCAGAAATCAGAGGGTAGACCTTGGTAATGAGGTACAAAAGTCAGCAAGACCAGAATCCAGGGAACCACACACATAGAGAGAAAGTAATGGTAATGGTAGGGGCTGATAGAGGCCATGACTTTCTAATACAATATCCTAACATTGTATATAGAGTATTAGATAGGTAATATGAGAGCTCTTATCAAGCAACATATTCCCTTTGTGTCTGTGTATATCTTAAATAAATAAATATGATCAAAATATGGAAAATAAACCACAAAAGCCTGTTTTCAATTCATTTTTGATCACTTATACCTAGCCTTCAGCAGTTTAGCTCTGCATGCTGACAATTAAGTTGTAAGAAGCATTTCAGCAGGAGCTGCGCTTTGAAGAAGGTGAAATAAAGGGCAGCCAATCAGAAGAGAGGTGATTTAAATACACAAGCCTTAAAGGCAGGTAACAAACACAGCCTGTTTAATTCTAAAGATGTTGGGAATGGTAAAATGAATTAGGACTTAAATAGAAAAAGTTCTAAATAAAAGAAGAAAAAAAGTGTTTTTTTTTTTTTTTTAACAAGACTGAAGCTCTCATTTTGGACACACTCTGAGCAGATCCAGTCCACTTGAGAAGACAGTTAAGCAGCTGAAGGTAAAATATTAAGAGTGGAGCCAGAATCAAGACCACTAACACTACTGTGAAAAAAGTAGCTGAATTTGCAGGTGTATAAAAGCTTACAGTCATACAGGTGTACCAGCAGTGGCAAAAATCACAGTTTACAGGAAGTTCTCTTTAGAATTATAGCTGAAAGCACTCAAGGCTGAAGCCCACCAAGCACACATGAAACCCACCCACCAAACCTGTCCAAAGTTTCATCTTTTGGCTACAATTTTGATGAGAATTGAATGTAGACTGAGATTATTGCCAGTGCTGGCGGACCTGTATGACTGTATGCTCTCAATACACCTGCAAATTCAGCTACTTCCTTCACACTATAGCTTTTGACAACCAAGTGCAATTACTCCTATTTACCAATCATTAACATTTGTTTTTTGACCCATTTCCCACATACTGAACAAGACATTTACTGCACTGTACCACCTCTTCTCAAACTATGAATCGTGTCGCACATCAAGCAGGTATTTATAGGCTAACGTGAATTTATTTATTTATTTTTTCTGTGGAGCTTACAATAGTTAATTTAAACCATTAAGCACAGTAAAAACATCTGATTAATTCAAAAAAATAAAGAAAAATTGGAGAGTTATGAAATACTACATTTTGATATATAGACCAATGAATATAATGTCAGTGGATCTCAAGAAAAATGAATATGTAGGATATGGGCCCTTTAAACTATCATTTAGTTTTGTTTCAAAAGGGACCTGACATTTAGGCAACGTCTCATAACATTCATTAACACACTAGAATATGTCAAAGGACAGAGGATAGACAAACACCCGCGCACACACAGCACTGTTACCCCAGACAGTATGAGGTCCATCAAAGGCCACCAGACTGCAATATAGAGTATTTTGCATAAATGTTTATTCATAAGAAACCTTTACCACAGGGAAGCGCCTATATTTATTAACTTATCCAGCCACTGCACTTTCTCATCATTCTTACGTCTTTAAGTAAACGGATTTCATTCACTTTCTTTATCTCCTCTCCCACTGAATAGCCACTCGAGTGATACTAATGTCCCTTTCCATTTCCTCCCAGTCACACAATTTAGCTTCTTTGTTACCCGTCCCTTATTATCATTTACAGAGCCAAAGATACAGAGCCAAATCAGAACACTGCTGATGTGAGACGCAAGCACTCGCTGAGCCATATCTCACAAACACTTCAAAACAGGAACACGGAAATGGAAAAAAGATGAAAAAAGAATGAAAGACATTAGAAAACCCAAAGACACAAGCAATGTGAAGTGAAGAAAGTGAAGATAAGGCAAAGAGAGTATATAAAGAAACAGAAGAATAGCAGGTAATGAACCCTGAATGTAGCTTTAGAAAAAGTTTCTGTTCTGTTCTGTTCTGGATTTCTAATTGGCCATGCTGGTAAATATCAGGGGTACAAGCACTGAAATGATCATTTAGAGAGAAAGAGAGGGAGGGGAGAGAGCGAGAAAGAGAATGAATCTCAAATGGTCTTGCAAATAGCATCTTCTATTGTTCTGTTGGTTTTCTATCTTTCTCTGTGTTTTGTTAGCTTATTGTTTAGAGCTATGTGACAGAATAGAAGTATTCAGAGTCCGTATTCACAATACAATATAATAAGCATTCAGTCCAAGTCAGCGGCAGACTGGGGAACAATGCATCCTGGGACTTCAGACTGGACTGAACTTCCTAATGGCCAGTCTGTCCCTGATCCAAGATGGCATCTACCCCCAGTCCAAGTCCCAAACCCAGAACAGAATGCAGAATTTAGAGAATAAAACTGTGTAGAAGATTTGGAAAGTCAACAAACAGCTTCTTAACAGCTCTGTTGAATGGAACTGAAAGGAAGTGATAGGGAAGAGAAGAAGACAAAAGAGAGAAACAAAGAAAAATACATTGTTTATTAATAATCTGATTTATAATTGATATTATATTGTATTTATATCTGGATGCCTAGCCTTGTGTTTATTTTTATTTGAGAGATTGCAATGCTAACAAGAAATCTGCATCATTGCATTCATCTAGTGTAAATATTTCTCACTTTTCTCATCATCTACATTGAAAATTCATTATTTACCTTCATTGTCTAGTGAAATATGAATGATAGCCTTGGTTTAGTCTGTGTATATACCTCTTCTTATAATACCACAAAGGCAAATTAATTCACTTGTTTTGTTGCAAGCCCTTGAAGTTCCAGTCTGATGCAATAACTTACAAGTTTGTGTGAGAAAATATTTAAAAATCAAATCGAAAACTCCAAAAGGCATATTTCTTTATATTCTCTCTTTGTTGTTTCCTGTCAGTATTGGTCAGAGTTACAGTACCTGAATCTTTTCGTTTTCATCCAAAGTTCATCTGAAGTTCTGATAACCTACCAAGATTTACCTTCTCACATCATCTTATTAATCCAGCTGGTGAAATGTAAATGTCAACAGCGACTCAATAAAGAAATATAAACTCTACAAGAACATTACATAACACATGTAATATAAAAGCTTTAAAAAGAACTTTACGTCATTGAATGCACTGCCACTGCAAAGAATGCCTGGAGCCGTCAGAACCTGGAGCTTTCCATTTAAGAGTCTACTTTGATCAGGCATCAAAGAACATTTATCAAAATAACCTAGACCTTCATAGATGCTTCATAATGGAATCAGCTTTTCTAACTTGTAGAATGCACTCCTCTATTCCCAATAAAACACAAGAATCTAGAATACAATCATCCATTCACACTGTTCTACCATCATGTTTTGTGCTCATCAGTGACCCTCGCTGGGATGTTTTGTGCCGAGGGAGGACTATTGAGGTTTTGTATAGAGAGGGGACCTTCTCTGGAACTGATCTTGTACTAAGAGGGGACCCTCCCTAGGACAAATGTTTTGTACTAAAGAGGAACCGTCCCTAGCACTGAAGTTTTGTACTAAGACAGGACCCTCACTGGGACTGTTTTGTGCCAAGGGGAGACTCCTCCTATCCTGAACTAACACACTCTAAGCCCAGGGTGATGTAAGCTAAGCCCCAGGTGTCACTAAACAGATATACCCCTGCATTGTGGGCATGTAAATGTGTATCATTCTACATAGTGGGAGGCATGAACTGTTATACAGAGGAAATGTATGTCATAAAGTGTAAAAGACTTAACATACTTTGCAGGATTGGAGCTGAGTTGTCCTAGAGAGGCCATGATTGCTGTGGAGTGTTGAGTGATAATTATAGCAAGTATGGCCATCTCCATCTCATCTGCTCTGTTTACACCACTATATTGTTATTACATCTGCTTGTTTCACTCTGACTGGACTTATGTGATGCTCATTGTCATGGTAATGTTTACACTGAGTGATGCTCTATGCTTGTGTGTAATGTTGGATCTGATTACTTGTAGTCTGCATGTAAACAGTTTTCATCGTATTGTTGAGTGCATCACTCTCTATCTATAAGCAGAATAAATTCAGTCAGATTGCTGACTGAATTACTGATTCCAATTACTTATGGTGCACTAAAAAAGGAACACTGAAAACTGAGAATGAGAAATAACAGTTCAGAACACAAAGAGTTGCAATTTATAATAAAGGTAAAAGTGCCAAGACAGTTAACTTCTGTGAGGTACTTGTGTGTTTGTTTTTGTGAACTGAATACACTCCAGTGACTCTCATAAGATTGAGAGAAGTAATAATGAAAACACCTCAGAGCACAAATCTCTCCTTCATGTGTCTCAGAGTATATCACTCCCTTTAGCTTCTCTTCATCATATCTACTGACAAATAGAGCAATAACCCTTACAGAGCAGAGCAAGAAAGAGAGAGAGAGAGAGAGAGAGAGAGAGAGAGAGAGAGAGAGAGAGAGAGAGAGAGAGAGAGAGAGAGAGAGAGAGAAATGGGGAAAGAAAAAGAAAGAAAGAAAGGAGGAGAGAGTGAAAAGAAAGGAAAAAAGGAAAATAAGAAAGAAAGAAAGAAAGAAAGACAAAAGTGTGATAAAAGAAAGAGAGTGAAAAGAAAGGAAAATACAGAATGAAAGCAAGAAAGGGGGAGAGAGTGAAAAGAAAGGAAAAAAGGAAAATAAGAAAGAAAGGAAGGAAGAAAGGGAAAGAGAGTGAAATGAAAGAAATAAAGAAAGAAAGGCAAAAGTGTGAAAAAAGTAAGAAAGAAAAGGAAAGAGAGTGAAAAGAAAGAAGGGGAAAGAGTGAAAAGAAAGAAGGGGAAAGAGTGAAAAGAAAGAACAGGAAAGAGTGAAAAGAAAGAAAGGGAAAGAGTGAAAAGAAAGAAAGAAAAAAGAAAAATAAAGAGAACAATAGAGAGGGTGTGGAGTGTAATGAAAAAAAATAGAATAGGAAGAGTAGAAAAAAAGAATCAAAGAAAGAAAGAAAAAGAAATAAATAAATTAAGAAGTGGGGGCAAGGGAGCAAAGAGAAAAACAGATTAAAAATGAGAAAGAAAGAAAGAAAGAAAGAAAGAAAGAAAGAAAAAGAAAAAGATGAGAGGAGAGGTGGAAAGACAGTAGAGAGAAAGAGAATCAGGGAGAGAGACAGAGAGGACTTCTGTGTGAGACCGCGTGGTTTTAGAAATAAATGTACCCAAATCTATGACTGAACAGTCAATAAAACTGAAACGACCCAGCCGTGCCAAGGATGACATGGTGTGTGTGTGTGTATGTGTGTGTGTTCTCTGGTGTTTGAAATTATGGTGAACCAGACCACAGAAATAACAAAGACACACACACACACACACACACACACACCTGAGGGTGTATTTGTGTAGATAAGAGTCACAGTGGGCTTCCTCTGACTAAAAGTACACTAAAAACTGTGCAGGCAGCTCTCTGAGGTATTACGCAGTACTTTGGCTTTGCTCTAACAAACAAAACTAAACATCAGAATCAAATCACAGACACTGACTGAAAGCTGAGACATTTCACTTAGTGAATCCTGTAATATTCTGCAAATGATTTAACTGTAAAGGCAGCATAATTTACACTAAAAGGTTTAAGTTATTAAGTTATTATATTGAAATATCCTGACTTTAGTTACTTTATACATCAATAATGCACATTTTCAAAAGAACACGAGCACACAAATGCTGACTGGCAATTAAAGCCCACTTTAGAGAGATTGTAGCACACACTCAATCAACCAAATCAATCTTATAGAAGCAGAAAAAGAAGAAGAGGTCAGAAGAGTCTTAGAAGGAATTGTGAAAAGATACTTGTCTGTCAAAATCATCAGTATGAAAGAGAAAAGCAAGACTGTCAAGTTTGATCTATTGTGCTGCTATAAGAGATGTAATATGTGTCTTAAAGGTGCAGACTGTGAACTCAACATTCTCCATATTCATCCGCCCTTCATCCCTGCTGGCATATGAAAAAATCACATATACTGAAAAATGTATGGAATGTAACGAAGCTCATTTCCTTTTAATTTGGGCGAGCACAAAAAAGTCAATGAGTTGGAGAAAGAGAGAGAAAAATCTGCCCTTTTGTAACTTCACCTGCCAAACTCTGAGGCCTTTGGCTAATATTTATACTGGAGAAAGTTTGCTACTCTTTTGAATTTCCTCCTGCAAATGAATGCTCCTGGCCAAGTGAAGAGGTGCTCAGTTTGACAAGCAGTCGAGCAAAAGCAAAAAACAAACAAAACAAAAACAAAACAATATACAAACCGGATTCCAAAAAAGTTGGGACACTAAACAAATTGTGAATAAAAACTGAATGCAATGATATGGAGATGCCAACATCTAATATTTT
>BRDA01079889.1:0-15150 GCA_036984385.1 Crenuchus spilurus | reverse complement strand
ACGTCTATTTTTGGGCTAAATAAAGACCACGACTGACCGACCAGATTTAGCCCAAAAAACAACGTCCATATGACGTCTGGTGCTTGGTGGGTATGTATTTGAATAGTCTATTTGAATCTTGTGCCATTGATTAAATCTTTTTTTTTCTGCAATCCCTAGGCCTTCTGAGCATGGCATTTACTGGGCCAGGCTGGAGCAGTTTGGATAGACTCTTTACAAATGTGCCTCTTCTTCTGTGATAAATGTTCCATCAAGATCAGACTGACTGGCCAATACTTGGATGCACAGGGAGAGAGCTATTCATAGAGTGACTTATGAACTTATGCGAGGTCAAAGTCAAGTCAAGTCTTCCCTGTTCTAGCACCATCTCTTTCCTGCGTAATGTTCAGGGTAGTTAGAGCTATTCAGACAAATGCCTTTGACAAAGAGAAAAATATAAACTTAATCATGCTGTTGAATAATTCATGCAAAGTGGATAGTTTCTAAACAAAGATGACGGTCAGAGGTTGGCGTTTGTTTAAGCTAGCTGGCATTCCAGTGAGAATGAGCTTTACGATGCCTTTTCATTTTCTTGTTGGTATTTGTTAGAGAGAAACCACTCCACCAGGGCTGATTACAGCATGCTCAGACAAGGACACTTGAGTAATACCCCTGCTCTCCGCCATGCTTGTCAGAACTGCCAGAGTGACCATTCATTTTTGAGTGTTTGGAAAGGTTGCTTCCGTTCTTTATCCTTTCTGTTTAATGGGGTCTCTCCCTCACTCCAACACAACTAAATAAATCACAGTGGCCTGTTCATTAGGCAGTGTAAATTAAGAGATGAAGTTAGCTCTTTGCTGAAGCTGAGCATAGCTACTTCATTTTCATTGACAACCAGCATGCTTAGACAAAGCAATTAATATTTGTTATGTAAAGTTAGCAGTGTTAACTATGAAAGCGGATGCTTTAAAGTGCTTGTGAATGCCCTTTTTTTTTTACTGTAAAAAAATTTAGTCTTATGTGAGAGTATATCAGGTCAGGTCTAAGGAGACAACAATGATTCCTGCTTGTGTTATGATACAGGAATCATAGCTGTTTGTGTTCCAAATATCATGGACTATCAGGAAAAAGTTCATTCAGAAAGCTAAACTGTTATACACATCAGAATATTATGATGACTCATTGTTTTGAATGAACTCAGCATCACAGATGCTACATGACAGGATTTGTTGCATGTAAAAAGTGATTTTATACCAGTATATTGTAGCAGAATATAAAACGATCATCATGGGTAAAAAACACAATTTAACTGATGTCCAAAATGGCATGATAATAGAATACTGGGTGAAGGGTGGTAGGATCTCCAAACCTGCTCACTTTGTGGGACGTTATAGAGCCACTGTACTGAAGGTGTACTGAGAATGGACTTCTCATGTAGTGAGTGCCTCCTAATGGCACAGCAGTGGTGCCCCATGAGCCACTGAGAAACAACAACTCCGGTGACTGGCATAGAGCAATTGACCCATCACAGTGGACCAGTTAACCTCTATAATGTACACAGGAGCAATGAGGAAAGTGTCATAAGACATTAAATTATCAGTGCAGACAAAGTTTGTGTAGATGCAGATATACCTTTATTATAATGATAAATTATCACTGTATAATATATTAAACCAGGTTTAAGCAGCTGTTGAATATGAGAAGACATTACTGGAAACCTACACCAGAATCTCATCTTTATTACCTGCACTTTGAAGAGTATGCCTGATTCCAAAGTAAGCATAGGAATTTGACAATATGCTGTTATCAGTATAGATTAATAATAAGAATGCATTTATAAAGTAAATAATTTTGTTGGTGTTTTTCCATTTCCCACCTCCCTTTAAACTCTTTTTAGATAGACCATAAGTAATATATTTTTACACTTGAATAGGGGTTTGAGTATTAGTATAATAGGGGATTGAATATGAAAGCCAGTTTACCAAAATTAAAATCAGTTTTTTATGAGGAACACAGATGATAAATTACATTGATTACAAATAAAGTTTTATTTTTATGAAGTTTTATTTCACATTATTCTGTAATACACAATGATGTACATACAAAATAATATTTTATATTAAAGTTAGGATCATTATACATTTTATAATGTAAAATAATTTTATAGCATTTATATTCTGGGGGGGTAAATGGGAATCCCACACCCTGTTTCATGGCTTCAGTCACCTGATACAACTCCTAAAGTTGGCCTGTATTGTGATTGTTCTGGTTGCAATTTGCATGTAATGCACATGCAATATGGTGGTGTCCATTTTGGTTGTTTTTTTTCTTCAAACCCTCATAATGGGAGAAAACAGAAGGACACTCTCCAGTTCTTATTTACAATCAATAATCTGAACAGGACAAAAATTATTATTAGCTAAAAAAAACTGTAGGTAATTTAACCTGTAATTTTCACAGAAGATGAGAAGATGGCAAAAACCAGACATGGCAGATACAAATTAAATGAAAATGAAATGAAAGAAGAAATTGCCCCAGGACCTGATGTGCAGTACATTTAATCCAATCTCGCTTAACGTGGAATAATCCACTTGAATACAATTCAAGATGAAATTACTCAATAGTAAATAGATTAATTAATAAAGAACTTTTTAAAAGCAAATATTATTTGCCATATTATCACTTTTCATCCCACTGCCCAAGAAAAGAGACTTGCTCCAGGGCAAGAACTACAGGACCATTGCAGTGGTCTCACATGCTAGCAAGATCTTGTTGAGAGTGATATTAAAACAAATGCAGTCTAAGCTAGAAGGGGATATTGCCCAAGAACAAGTTGGATTTAGACCAAGAAGAGGCACTTGGGATCAGATCACAAACCTCTGGATCATCTTGGAGAAAGCAAGAGAACGGAACCAGGAACTGTATTTCTGTTTTATTGATTTCACAAAGGCATTTGACATGGTACAACATGACCAGTTGTGGATAACAATGCTGGAGATAGGTTTTCCCTCACACCTGATCCAGCTGCAGAGAAATTTGTACAGTCAGCAGTGTGCAGCCGTCAGGACCACCGATCACACATCAGCATGGTTCAGCGTAAGACAAGGAGTCTGTCAAGGATGTAACCTCTCACCATGTTTATTCAACATCTTAGGAGAACAAGTGATGAGGAAAGCACTACAGGGATTTATGGGAGGTTTCAAGATTGGTGGAAGGACTATTAACAATCTCAGATATGCAGATGACATCGTCTTATTGGCAACATCAAAAGAACAACTAGAAGAGCTGGTGAGTTGCACTGAGAAGGCTGCAAATTAATATAACATGCACATCAATGCAGTTAAAACAAATGTGATGATGAACACTGAAGATATACTGAAGATCACAGTTGAAGGAAGACTTCTGGAGCAAGTAGACTCTTTCACATATTTGGGATGCAGAGTAACAAAAGCTGTAGACTGTACCAGTGAAGTGAAGACAAGAATGGCCATGGACATGTTGGAGATGGTCATATTGACAAAGATGTGGAAAAGCAAGTCAATTAGCACCAACACCAAACTAAGAATGATGAAAGCCTTGGTCTGGCCAGTAGCTTACATATGAATGTGAAGCCTGGACACTGAAGAAAGAGGAAGAAAGATGTATTCAGGCTTTTGAGAACAAGTGCATTAGGAAGTTGCTGAAGATCTCATGGATGAAGATGATGACCACTGAGCAAGTCTATGAGATGGCTAGAACTCAAAAGGAGTTACTAATGCACGTTAAATCCCGCAAGTTACGTTACTTTGGTCATGTGATGAAGCATGCACATAAGAGCATTGAAGGAAGTGTTATGACTGGACTTGTGGAGGGAGTCCGAAAACGTGGAAGACCAAGAATAACCTGGATGGATAACATCAAGACGTGGACTGAATTATCAGGTGCTAGCCTGCTACAAGCACCCAGAGACAGATGGCATTGGAGAGAAGTGACTCGTCTGTGCAGCCAACCATCGCAAAGCGATGACATGTCATGACATGACATAATAATAACAATAATAATAATAATAATAATAATAATACAATAAATGTAAATTATACAATAAATATTCTTGAAGTATTTCTGAATCAATGTTATTTTAATGGTTTATTGATAAATATTGATTTGCAAGATATGGGAAAAAATGAACAAAATATTTTTTTTTCACTGTAAATATAATTGTATATTTATAAAATTATATGTAAATTTAATTAATTGTAATTTACTGTACATTGCTTTTAAACAATTTTACTGCCAAATTTTAGTGCCAAAATGTTGCCAGTATGCTACTGTATATTCATACATCAATTTGCTGTAAAATGGATTGCAGTACAATGAATAGTTACTGTAAAAAAAAAAAAAAAAAAAAAAAAAAAAATCAATTGCAGGAATCAACTGAAAGAAACAACTGTAATTTTGTAATATTGTAATACTGTAATAATACTGTAATATTGTAATATTGTAATACTGTAATATTACTACAGTAATACAGTAAATACAGTAATTTGTTCTACCATAATTAATAGTACTTTTTACAGTAGAATATTGGCAACATTTTATTTATTTACCAGTTATTTACTGTAAATTCTACAGGAAACATTTTACAAGGTACCAATTAAGTCCCCAGTATTTAACTTTTGGATAAATGTGTTTTATAGAAGTTGTCTGGTGATATTTAAAAAGGCATGGTCATGAGGTGGTTGACAACTAATTCTGAAAGTTGGGCCATGCAGACATTCTCCCTCGTCATTTCACCTAACAAATACAGCTAGACCTATTTTACATTAAATTCTAAACTAGAGTGTATAGAACATTCTAATCACTGCTGACTGGGTCTACTACACAAGTTTGCCACTTTGGAGAAGCTCTGACCCAGTCATCTGGCCATAATGATTTGGCCAGTGTCAAACTGGCTCAAAGCGACATATTTTCTGCAGCATTTAAAATGAATGACTATTACTTTTACTAGTACTTTTACCATGTGATTTATAGCTGAACTTTACATGCACAGTTGTAATAATCAGTGTTGTTTGCTTCATCTGTATTATCCATATTTAAATGTTCTTGATCATTATTTAATGTGAATTTCCAAAAAGAAACACCAAGTGAAGAATATGCAATAAATGAGGGAACAGCTACTTGAAGATATTAAATAAAACATAACTACTTAATAACTAATTGAGACATTACTTAACCATTCAGTCACATACTTTACTGTCTTAATTACCATTAATAGGTATCTACTGAAAGGTGTTATATGTTATCAGTAACTGTATATATATTATGGGTTGTATGATATAGATCACCTAGCACATAGGTGTCACATGTGGCCCTCAATAATCATAGTGACCTCATGTTACTACTGGCACTGTGCTAGCCCTCCCAAAAATGGAGAAAAAGAAAGGCAGAAAACAGGAGCTTTCTGAACAGGTGGGTGCAGAATATCTGTTTACATATCTAAAACACAGATCTGTTTGTCTTTTATGTAAATCCAATGCTGTTATAACCAAAGAATACATTAGGTTATACACAACACTATGAAATGAAACATCACAACAAGGAGGTGGTGGGGGGACATGTCCCTTGAACTTTTTCAAAAGTAGTTTTGGTTCTCTGCTTATTTTTACTAAAAAATTAGGTTTAATTTTATGCAAATGAGGTCTATTGACCATGCTGTTAAAAAAATAAGTGTACAATTGGTGGTAATGAGTTGGAGTGAAGTTGACTAACAAAGTAAAGCACAGAATTGGTTGATAATTTTATTTGACAGTTTATTTATTTGAGTTTGACACCCCTGACCTACCACGATGGCCTAATAGAGGAATTTTAGTTAAAAACTGACAGATTGAAATGTCCATGCACAAGGACTGGCTCTTGTCTCAAAGCTGCAGAGATGACTGATAACCATAGTTTGCTAAAGTAATGTTGTTTCATATCGGTTTGTGTCTTTGCTTGAAAAACATTTTAAAGGAAAGTAGTGTGAAGATACACCTACAATGGTATGAATGCACACAATCAACAACTCACAACCATATTCAAGATCTACTCATGTTTCTATGTTAGACTGATGCTAATACCCCAGCTTAGCACCAATGCTAACATTAGTACCTGTCTTGTGACCATATTTAAACTGCACTAAATTTGTTATTTTAGGTTGATGCTAACATTAGAACCCAGGCTTGTGACCACATTTAAACTCTGCTAAAGTTGCTATACAGTGGTGGACAAGATAGAAGTCAATTAGGTGAATGTCTTGTTGATGGAAGAGACCACAATAGAACTTTTTTGTCTTAAATGAAAAGAATTATGTTTGAAGAAAGGAAAACACTAGCATCATGGTTTGGGCCTGTTTTGCTCCACTTTGCCAGGACAGCTTGCCACCATTGATGGATCAATGAATTCTGAAATACATCAGATAATTCTTAAGGGAAATATTAGTAATCTGCTCATGAACTGAATCTCAAGAGAAGGTGGGTCATGCAGCAAAACAATGATCCTAAGCACACAAGTTGTTCTACCAAAGAATGGTTAAAGAACAGTTCTTGGAAGTTTAGTTGCAGTTATTGCTGCAAAGAGTGGTCACACCAGATACTTTCACATAGTTTTGCCACTCATAAATGTCATATTGGATCATTTCCTATATATGTAAAATAAATAAATGAACAAGTATAATATTTTTGTTTCATTTGTTTAACTGGGTTAAACTGGGTTTAGGACTTGTGTGAACATCTGATTATGTTTTTAGGTCATATGTATGTAGAAATATAGAAAATTCTAAAGGGTTCACAAACTTTCAAGCACCACTGTATTTCAGGTTAATGCTAATGTTAGCACTCCAGCTGATGACTGCTTTCAGGCTCTGCTAAATTAAGTAAATTCATTCATTAGTGACCTCGTATTAAAAACTTGTGGAAAAAAAGGACTTTAAAGCTAGCTGAATTAAGTCATTGCATCTTAAATGGCCCTACAGTTACATTATAGAGCCAACAAACCATTGAAGGAAACCCTGATATCAAGACCTACCTGCTCCAAAATGGTGAACACTAGTATTAATTAAACCTACTGTATTAACCAAACAAAATACTTGATTAATTAATAAAAATATACAGAATTTTTATACTAATAGACTGCCGTTTTTGTTCTCAGTTGATGAAGTTGTTCTCAGACTGAATGAAAAAATAATTGTACTTCTTTAAATCAACAAAACCTTTATGGTCTTCTTGGTCTTAGAAACATCTAGAATTGACTATTAAGTCAAACAAATAAAGAACAAACTGATATTACAAAATATGCAGGTGTTATGAATGTATATAAATCCGGTTTAATGCTTAAAAATTAATTCCCTTACAAATACTACAACAACTTTGTGATACATTTTTCTCATTTTCTACATTCATTATGTAATCCAGTAGTGAACATTTTCATTTTCTCTTCTTTTAACTGAGTTTTTTTATCTTCTTTTAATAGAGAAAATATCCCTTTTTATTTTCTTTTAATTATATCAAGACACTTGCACTCTTTAAATTAAAAAAAGAAAAGAAAAACGTTTATTTGAAAAGAAACCCCTTCCTTCTGACCTGCGTGGGCCTTTTAGATGAAGGTGGCAGACCGCAGATGTGCTGCGCTGAACTTTATTAGCAAATCTTGAATAAGTTGATGGAGCACGAGCTAGATATATCGTGTAGCTGTCCATTGCCGTGTCCATATTGATACTTCATCTTGGCTAGGTTTGTTTTGCTAATTAAGAAGCTGGATTGGATTGCTGGATTGCATTCTTGCATTTTCTCTGGATGGAGATGGAGAGCCTATGCTCAGAGTAGAACTGAACATCAGAAGAAGAGCCTTATTTTTCTCTTCTGCGTGAACGTCCACATGGTAACAACACAAGCCACTGATTGAGAAAAGACTTGAACTTGAAAGACAAAAACACATTTTGATTTGACTAACGACCCAAAGGACAAACTGAAATATTGAGCTCAATAAGACTGGAGTTTTGATTTAATGTGTTGGCTTAGTATTATTGTTCTTGTTAAGTTGTGTTTTATTTTGTGCTTTACTCAAAATAATAACCATATTTTGCTCAATTCCTGCCTCCAGCTATTTCATTTGAGGAATGGTCGAAGATGCCTCTTTCTGTATTCTCCCATCTTATTTCATCCTATTGTACTCCTGCTGAACCTAGCAACTGATTTAACGTATTGAGTTATCCTGAATGATGCATTACGTCAGTGGTTACGATTACATTTGCCTGTACCACAGGTTCACATAATAAAATCTACATGTAAACACACACACTAATTTGAAACAGCAGACATATTTCAACACTAATAGCATTCCCTTGAAAACTGTTATATTTAATGAGAGTAAATATACAGTATAAATTATGAGTTATGTCTCAAGAACATCTAAATAAATGGTATGTATGTTAAACTCTAGTGTCATATTGTCATACAGACACCTGTGTCACAATCTCTATGCAGCTGATGGTGAGACCAGGCTTACCTAGTTACTTTTAATTTTGAGACAAGTGTGGAATGCTAACTGGAGGAAATAGTAATCTTTTATTTCTTAGGCATATAGTATTGTACTTCCAGTACAAACTTAAAGAAACAAACTTTGGACACAAACATATGGGTAACTTAATTTGGGGAAAATAGCTACTGAAATGGTCAAGCCTGAGTCAAGTACAAGAAAAAAATACTGTTTTAAAAAGTGCACCACAGTCATACAGATCCACTCAGAAATAAATATATGATGTTGAAACAAGAACAAGAGTAATGAGAGTGTAGAAAAAATGTGAACAATTGCATGCTGTGACCTCCCTTGCTTTCGAGGGTGGTAAAATGTCTTTGCCTCTGCACTTTTAATCCATCAAAACTGAACTGTAAAAAAATACAGAACTAAAAAACCCATACAGCAAGCTTCTGCATTTTCATCAAAACTGAGAGCAAAAACTGAACTGACATTACACATGATAGCTTAGAGTGCAACAACTGTTCTGATACTAGAGGGACTGGAACAGTGAGCAGTATCCAGTGCAAAACACGGGGCTGAGATGAACACTCTGACACATGACTGTGAATGCATTAGCTATAGAAAATAAGACGCTGTCCTCTGTCAGGTTTATGAGGTTGTGCACAGCACTATGCAGGGGTGACTGAAAGCTACTTTTTATGGGACTTTGCTCACAAAAGATAATGTCTTGGGCTCAGACTAAAAGTATATATGGCCACTGATGCATGGCTCAAGCTATGAAGAGAATGCAAGGTAAAGTAAGCACAACAAATAAATATAATTATACAATCCAAGTAAATATAATTATTTTATTGTGTATCATCTAAGTTGTAGCAATATCTAAGAGACTTCATTTGATTGTTGACTACAATTGATTATCTGTATACAGTATTACAACCATATTGGCTTGCTGTGTATAATGTAAATAAATGTAAATAAAAACAGAATGCAATGATTTGCAAATCTCATAGATATATTTTATTCACAATATAAGAACACATTTCAGATGTTGAAAGTGAGATATTTTACAATTTCAAAAAAAAAAAAAAAAAAAAAAAAAACATTTAGAATGTGATGGCTGTGACACATCTCAAAAACATTGGGCCATGTCTATCATGTCTACTGTACAGGAGACCATGTGCAGAAGTTTTGGAAGAGGAATGCTGTCCCATTCTTGTCTGATGTAGCATTCTAGCTGCTCCACAGTGCATGCCATGATTTCCAGTATAGAATCATACCTGCATTCAATGCAATGTCATCAAAATTTATTGAAATTGGGGTTGTAAAAATGAGACTGCAATCAATAAATTACAAGCATTAAATCCAAGATTGACTTGTTTCTCCCATGCATGATGTATTTTGGTCACTGACCTAATGTCATGAGTGTCCAACTTATATTTGGCTGAAATTGAAAGGTGCTCAATTTTCTAGTCCTGCTGTAGACAAACGTGACTAAGACTAGATACTGAGTCAATGGCTGTGTGTAGCAGGGCTGCAGATTTATATGTAAGGGCAGATTCTGCACGCAGGTACAAGCTGGTATATGTGTGGGCCATTAGAAATCTCCATTAACCTAGTGTCAGAGCTGCTGTAATCAGTGTCTGTCCAGACTCCCTGCCAACAGCCCATTATCCACACCATGTCATATCAATCTGAAAGGAAATAAAAGTGCCCCTTGCCCTCTCATCATCACCTCAGCAGACAGCAGAAAGAAAGCAGGATAGTGAGGTTAGCAGAAAATGAACACTAAACCACCCACCTGTGTTCTGCCTTAGAACTTCAACAGATCCAAAATTTTGAAAAATTCTCATTTGAAATTAAGTGAAATACAGAAATGTTACAGTATAACTTCTTCTACTCCCAAGAACAGAAAGGCCATACTGTATCTCATTAACATCCATGACAAAAAGCCAAAGGTGGCAAAATAGCCAGGGTGAATTTGTCATAACCAGATTTCAAACATGGCAGTGGATTAAGGGACAAAAGAACTGCAGTAATAACATCAGTACCTCATTGTGGCTTGCTTCTGATTATGCTGAGTGATACAATGTGTCTCCACTTCACTTAATGACTCACTGACTCTGACTGGAGGAGATGCAGGTGGCGTGCATGCAGAGGTTTGAGCAAGGTGAAGGAGGAGCATCTTGAGTGCTTAATGAGTGGAGGTAAAACTTGGCTTCCAGTCATTCATGAAGGCGGTGGTTATAATGAATCATCACAAGCCTAAAATTAATATTCAAAGAGAGCCTCCAGAACAGCTTCAAACTCATAACAGACTAATTAACCATTACCGATATAACAATATCACATCCAATCAAAGTCCACACAAGATAAAAACCATTACATACTGAAGATTCAGCCTGTAGCATTGGCATTAATTCCTGGAACCTGATCATGACTCAAGAAGAAGACTATTGACCATGAAAGTGCTTGTCTTATCCATATACAGTGCCCTCCATAATTATTGGCACCCTTAGTTAAAATGTGTTAAAAGCCTTAAAATAAATACATTTTTACTAAACTCTGAAAAAGTTTAGTAAAAATCCACCTTCAACTCAAGTGAAAAAAGATAAATAAAGAAAAAATCCTGACTAAGAAAAAATTATTTCCCATAAAATGACCTGTTCCACAATTATTGGCACCCTTAACAATTTCTTGGAAATAAATGTATTTGAACCATTTCTGTCATTTCTACTGTAGTTTATAAAGTGGATCAAAGTATCTAGGAACCTTTAATTAGTAATTAATAATTTCCTGTTTCCCTGGGGTATAAATATGGCATCACACAAAGACCTATTTCTTTTACTCACTCTTAAACATGGGAAAGACAAGAGAACACACTATTCAAGTAATGCAGATGTGTGTTGACCTTCATAAATCAGGCAATGGCTACAAGAAAATAGCCACTCACCTGCAGATGCCCTTATCTACAGTCAGAGCAATCATCAAAACGTTCAAAACATCTGGAACTGTGACAAACAAGCCTGGAAGGGGACGCAAGTGCATCTTGCCACCATGCACAGGAAGGATGGTAAGAGAAGGATGGTAAGAGAAGTAAAAAGTTCTCCAAAGCTCTCGGTAAGAGAACTGAATCAAATGGTAGCATCTTGGGGTTATGAGGTCTCCCAAACAACCATCAGGCACTATCTACATGCAAGCAAGCTGTTTGGGAAGCATGCATGGTTAAAACCTTTTCTGAGTTATACTCATAAGTGTAAACGGGTGGAATTGGCCAAGTGGTACTGGGATTTTAACTGGGACCATGTGCTTTGGTCAGATGAGACCAAAATAGAGCTTTTTGCCAACAAACACTGTAAGCATAACAACAAGGATGAGTACACAGAAAAACACCTCATGCCCACTGTTAAGTATGGGGGAGGATTGGTGATGCTGTGGGGCTGTTTCTCCTCCAAAGGACCTGGGAACCATGTAAGGATACATGAGATCATGAACTCTTTGAAATGTCAGGACATTTTGAATCAGAATCTGGTGGCCTCTGCCCGAAAGCTGAAGATGGGTCGTCAAGTCATCTTTCAGCAAGACAATGACACTAAACATGTGGCCAAATCTACTGAAAAATGGTTCACAAGGCACAAAATCAAGCTTCTCTCATGGGCATCTCAGTCCCCAGACCTCAACCCATTAGAAAACCTGTGGGGAGAGCTGAAGAGGAGAATGCATAAGAGAAGACCCAGGACTCTGGATGATTTAGAGAGGTTGTGCAAAGAGGAATGGTCGAAGATGCCTCTTTCTGTATTCTCCCATCTTGTGAAGAGTTATAGGAGAAGATTAAGTGCTGTCTTGTTGGCAAAAGCAGGTTGTACAAAGTACTAAAACCAGGGCTGCCAATAATTGTGGCACACATGATTTCATTAAAAAGATTTATTTCTTAATGTGTGATTTTTTTCCCCACCAAATGAAGGCACTTGAATTAAAGCTTAGATTTTTCTCTTTTTTGCATTGTTGTCCTATATTATTTTTCTTAAAAAATAATTTATTAGAAGCCAAATAACACTTCTTAACCAGGGGTGCCAATAATTATGGAGGGCGCTATATATTTGTGATGGGTTGATTGAGAGCAACTTGCTCTTTTCCAAGGCCTCTTAAAGCTACTTAAGGCTACAATGACAATAATCTCATAAACTCCAGGGGTATTTTCTTTATTTTTCACCTGAATTTTCAAAGCCTAATCTTAAGGTTTATTACTCCCTTTTATTTACTATAGTTATTACTATAACTGCATGGAATAAGTGCAAACTGTTGTTGTTTTTGTTCAAGAACACTTCAAATTAGAAGAATATGTTTTTATCATAAAAGTGATTGAATTTTCTTCAGAATTGCTTCAAAATGTCAAAAAGGCATTCAGTGATATTTTTTAAATACTTTTTTACACTTCAGTTTACAGTATTTAGACCATCTGGGATCCAGTTTGTGGCTCAGGTGTGTGTATCTGTTATCAAACTTGTACTTGTACAAATCTATTTAAACAATAGTGAACTCAAACCAACTTAGGATACATACCCAAAGCCTTTAAACTAGCAGTTATTAAACCTTTGATTAAGAAATCAAATCTAGACCCTAATATATTGTCCAATTATAGACCTATTTCTAATTTACCATTCATGTCTAAAATTTTGGAAAAAGTTGTGGCCCAACAACTTTGCTCATATTTGCATAAAAACAAAATTTATGAAAAGTTCCAATCTGGATTTAGAGTCCATCATAGACAGCTTTTATTAAGATAACAAATGATCTTCTTCTTGCCTCTGATCAAGGCTGGGTATCCTTGTTAGTTTTACTTGATCTAAGTGCAGCTTTTGATACAACAGACCACAATATTCTCCTAAAAAGACTAGAGAACATGGTTGGAATCACAGGAACAGCCCTAATGTGGTTTAAATCTTATCTAACAGAATGTTACCAGTTTGTAAATGTTAATGATGTATCGTCCAACAGTACAAAAGTGAGATATGGAATTCCACAAGGCTATATCGTAGGACCTTTATTATTCATACTTTATATGTATGAGTTTATATGGACTTTGCTAGCTGTTATCATTATTACCATGATCATCATCATTCCTGTCCCACTACTATAACCATATCAGTTCACCTGAGCATTACAACATCATCATATGGTTATGACTTATCACAAACTTATAATTAGTTAACCAGAAGAGGATGGGTCCCCCATGTGAGTCTGTTTCCTCCCAAGGTTTCTTCCTCCAGCTCTGAAGGAGTTTTTCATTGCCACTGTCGGGGTTGGCTTGCTCACCGGGGATTAGGGATTAATGAATTGGTGTTTGTTATACTAACCCTGTTAAGCTGCTTTATGACATCAGTTATAAAAAGTGCTTTATAAATAAATTTGAATTGATTTTATTACTAGAAAAAATCTGAGTGCACAACTTTATTTATTGTTCTGTTATTACATTTAAAAGTGTCTTTCCTGTTTCTAAGCTAAAAACATAAAAACATGATTTGATGTCTGTTATTACTAACCCTGTCAAGCTGCTTTGTGACAGTTGTAAAAAGCGCTTTATAAATAAAATTTGATTGATTGATTGATTGAAATGCTATTAATTAGTAAACTGTAAAAAATGAGACAAAATTAATTGTGAAAACATTTTATTCAAAAATAAACATTTTATGCCTCCTCTGTAGACAATCCTTGGGGTGAAGCCTGAAACAGTAAACAAAGGAGCATTTTTGTCAACCTCCAATAGGCTATATGCACACAGGGGTGCTGACATATTTCTGGTAAAATCTCAGCCAGCTCACTCACTTCTGATATCCACACTGTTGTGATGAGTTTAGTGAAGTCGTGATAATGTCCCAAGCTAAAACGTTTAAGTTTCAGCGAGCTGACAGCGCTACTGCTGAATCAATCAATCAATCAAAATTTATTTATATAGCGCTTTTTATAACAGGTGTCACAAAGCAGCTTTACATAATTAGTATCAAACAATTTGAATCTAAGCCTGTGACCAAGCCAAAGGCAACAGTGTCAAGGAAAAACTCCCTTAAGGCTGGAGGAAGAATTCCTTAAGGCAGGTATCCATTCATATCGCCATCATCAACCTCCAACATGTTGGAACAACATCATGGAGTGTCTGAGATTTCCGCAGTTCCCCATGTTCATGAAGTCCTGTAACAACAATAACTGGAAAGGAGAGGTTAATTACAAAAAAGCAGTTTAACTGAACAGGTGGGTTTTGAGTCTCGATTTAAAAGTAGAGACTGTGACTGCATCCCAAACACTAGCTGGAAGATTATTCCATAATCGTGGGGCTATATAGGAGAAGGCTTTTCCGCCGGATGACGCCTTATGAATTCTCAGAACTAGTAAGAGACCGGCACCCTGGGATCTGAGTAATCTTGGTGGGTCATAGCATGTGATGAGGTCTTACAGGTATTCAGGGGTGAGACCATGCAGGGTTTTATATCTTAATAAAATGATTTTGTAATCAATACGATATTTAACTGGAATCCAATGGAGGGTTGATAAGACTGGACTAATGTGATCGAATTTCCTGGTTTTAGTAAGGATTCTGGCTGCAGCATTTTGAATTAACTGGAGTTTATTCAAGTTTTTGCTGGAGCATCCTGACAGTAGTGCATTGCAATAATCTAATCTTGA
>BRDA01079888.1:0-13211 GCA_036984385.1 Crenuchus spilurus | reverse complement strand
AGAGAGAGAGAGAGAGAGTACCAGTCAAAGGTTTTCCAGTTATTAAAAATAATGTACATTTCAGAATTATTAAAAAATGCCCTTTTCAAAGAAGATGACAAGGGTTCATGTTAAAGCTGTTCTGCAGGAATGGAGGTAGATCAAGCCACACAGACCCACAGGTGTTCCAAGATTTCTTAATTACTTAATTACTGTCTGTGGTACCATACCCTCATGAGCATCAATTGAACAGTATTGTTCTGCAGAAAGTAGTGGGTTGCTACAAAATGGTTTGTACTATGCTTTCATTTCAGAGTGAAATGAGACATTAAACTGAATCATTTTCAATAAAAATATGGAAAATTGGGTGTGTTCTAAAACTTTTGACCAGTAGTGTATGTGAAATACTCATGACAGTTAAACAGAATACAAACTATATATTCAAACCTACAAATTCTGAAAGGAAGCCTAAAAACTAAGCAAAGGGTCAATCCATAAAATCGCCTATGTCTCATGTTTATCTTTCAAGGTTTGTCAGTATAAAGCCATTACTGGCAGTCATAAAAGAGTCCACACATCTGGAGTTTGTCAGCCGCCATTTAGACTTTGAGTGAAAGGTGCTTTGAGAAATGAGCTGAAACACACCAAACATTCAACATCAAATGGCTGACTGAAAACACAGTCAATGTTCTGGAATAACCACCATAGCAACTGTACTGAAACATGACAAGCCAACGTATGGAACTTGACATTTGACTCTGGAGAGTCATTCACAAGCATAGACATATGAAGAACACCAAAAATACACAAGGAAAAGGAGTTGTCCAGGATTTCCCCCTGGCTGATTCTCAGTCAAGCTAAAAACTGAAGGAAATGTATTCCTGTATTGTCCTCTCTATCATAATGGAATTTGTCCTCTCTAAGTAAATTAATTAAGGGTGGATGGGATGGTTTTTTCATTTGTGCCTTGTGGCTTGTGATGCTTGCCCTGCCCATCTATGTGATATAACACCAAAAAGGGCATGTCATTTTGATTATGTTGTTTCACAGTTCAGGAACAGCAACAACTGATTAAAACTGAAAATCTATGTAATTTTGCATTTTTAATAGCTCAACTCAAGATTCAAGCTTAAGTTCTGTACATGAAAATGCTGTCATTGTCTGATTTGAAAGACCAATACATTTGTCAGTGCCAATTCTGTGTAGTGCAATCTAAAAACAAAACTATTTAAACACAAAGTATCAACAATCAAATCAAAGTCATATCAAACCTGAAAATAAGTACAGTGGAACCTCGGTAATCATTTGGCCTGGTTATCGTACAGTTCTGCTATCGTCAACTTTTTTCGGGACATTTTGTCCCAATTATCGTTCATCCACCAGTGTTTCGTCGGCACCACTAATTTCACAAAAGCAAAGCATCCATCCACACATTTCTCATTCATTCAGACTTTTTTCTTGCTGTTTCTCATTGATAATGCTCAAAGCAAACTAAAACATGTCACATTAAAGTGATGGCACGCAGCGCTACTGCCTAAAAAAAACTGTGCCTCAGAACCCGAGGACGGGTGTACAAAACAAATGCTGCTGGCTGGACCACACCGGCACACTAAAACAGAGTGTAAACCCGTAAGAGTAATGTTAAATGTTCATTTATCAATTTCATCAGTATTTTGTATTTATTTCTCATTGTGTTCTGTATGTAAAACTATTGTTATTCTATATAAAATGTATTTTTGTTATATATATATATATGAAACCGATTAATGATGATAACCAAGGTTCCACTGTATTCTGTTGCAACCCTGTAACAATTAATGGTAATCTATTTTCTTTATGACTTTGTCAATACATATATGGGTACATCCTCAACAGCCTATTTGAAGCATTCCATGATTTAAGGAGACAGTCTTCATGATAGAAAATATTTTCAGTGGCTTACCACCAGTGCATTCTTACACAATCCACTAAACAGCTGTTTTGGCAAACATCCTGTTTTGTCTTGACTGAATTATTCTGATTCTTTGGTCTTATAATGACCTACACTGACATTTATTTAGTCCTCATATTGAGAGTAACTGACTCTAGAAGCAAATGTATAGAATAAACTGTTGATCAAGTCTTAGCTATACATGAACTATTGATGCAATGACACACAGTCAAACAATAGTGTACAAACTCTTCTGGTCCCCTAAAAAGTCTACACAATGTATAACAAAGTATTACCATTCCTACGATATAGTGATGCTGGGAAGTTTCTTTTATAGTATTTGTGACTAATCTAGCTATGATTGTTTATGTACAACATCTCTTATCATTCATTTGGTCGTTATCTTGTGTGTAATAAACGCATGTCATAGTCATTCATTATCTCTTTTACTGTCAAGTAGATAACAAAAGAAATACATTATCATGTAATAACATGTTATTACACTGTGAAATTGTTTTTAAATGATTATTTCTTTAACAGGTATGTCAAATTTATGAAAAAGAAAGAAAGTTATCATGTAGCATTATGAAAATATGATCTTGTTAACTGATCTCCAAAAGCTTTCATTCCCTATTAGCCATCTTAGCATTTTTGGTTGAAATGTTCATTTACATTCTATTGACTGGGCCAAACTATTTACATTAACAGTACATTAGTTATATAGTCCGACTGACCTCCATACATGCCAGCAGATATGGGGTAACTGATTCCCAGCACACTCTCTGTGGGGAGGGACATACAGAAATCCTGAAGCATCTTTAAGGCCAGTCCATTTCTTCTCCAGTGACTGCGCACAAATATAGTGTCCAGCACAGGAAGAAGGTAAGTTCGGCCAGTGCAGTCATCACAAAGACTACCTTAAAGAACAGTAAAATGACATTATTAGAATACAAAATAATACCTGCATCAGGGAACAAAGCAGGATTGTTACTACTTGCTGCCTTTAAAATTTGAACTGGGACGAAAACAGTGAAACAGCATAAGGTACCGGTCAAAGTTTGGACACACCTTCTCATTCAATGTTTTTATTTATTTTTTTCCTACATAGTAAATGAATACTGAAGTCATCCAGACTATGACAGAACACATAAAGAGTCATGTAGTAAACTTAAAAGTGTTAAACAAACCAAAATATGTTTTAGATTTTAGATTCTTCAAAGTAGACACACAGCTGATGTCTCAAACACATTAAGAGGCAAGAAATACAAGTCATGAACTCTTGACAAGACACAGCTGTTAACTGAAAGCCATTCCAGGTGACTACCTCATAAAGCTGACTGAGAAAATGCCAAGAAAGCTGCCATCTAAGCAAGAGGTGCCTACTGTGAAGAATGTAAAATATAAACATATTCTGGTTTGTTTAACACTGTTTGTTTACTAAATAATTCCAGATGTGTTTACTCATAGTTTGGATGACTTTAGTATTTTACTTTAGTACTTCAGTGTGTCCAAACATTTGATTGGTACTGTATATGAATAATATTTGGTTCAGCAATGCTTCAAAAATATATTACAGCATAGTGTAGTGTTTGTGAACTGAAACTGATGACTTCCATTCTTTTAAAATGGAGCCTAATAAAAGATGTAGTATAAAGATGCAGTATAAAATATGTTTGGATCATAGGATGAAAAGCATTGTTTCTAAACAAACCATTCTCTTTAAATGTGCATTAATAAAAGCTGCTTCCTCTTTCATTGGAGGTATGAAAACCACACCTTTCCTTTTAATGGTGTAAAATCCAATGGCTTCTCCATCTTGCCAGATGATTTTTCCATATTCCCATGCAGGATGAGTGGAGAAGTATACGTTTTCTCCCAGAGGCCTCTCCAGCACTTGAAATATGATCTGACTGAGGAGGAAGAGAATAACTCTCTCCATCACAGACTCCACCTGTGGTGATAAAGATAATTATGCTATAATAGACTCTGACTCAGTATCATTATTTTCATGACTAAGTTACTGACAAACGCACAACATAGTGCTATTACATTTTATTTGGCATTTTGGAATAAATTTTCTTAAATGTTTCTGCATAAATGTGATAAACTTACAAACAAAAGCCCATTTCTTGATTTGCTTGATGTCTTCAAAATATCACTGATGGACCACCATTTGCCATGCAAGTGTAATGCAACCACTGAAAAAGCAGGTCATGCTAGTACAAATGACAGCAAAAATGACACATGGCAGGTAAGTACCGGTAATGGAAAATGAGTGTGAAAACTGGCAACCTTGAGTTTCATCTGCTGGTTGATGAAGGGCCAAAAGAGAAGAGGATGGATGATCCTCACCAAAAAGCATCAACTGGCCAATGTTATCATGAGTTACTTTCACCTGTAACAATCAAAAGCAATTCATATTATGGTGATCCATCTATGGTAGTGCAAGCAAGTCCACGTTTAAATTCTTACTAACACAACAACATGATGGACACTATACATGTGACTTTAACCTCCTAATTCAATGTTCACAGTCAATGGCACTAAATAGTTTTTCCCTCCCTTTTGCAGAGGAAATTTTACAGTAGATGTTGAACAGGAGCAGTACAGAGATTAGGGGCCTATGCTGAATGATTACATCTAGATCACAAATACTACTCAATCCCAAAGCTCCACTGTCCAGTGCTGGGGGGCGTAATACCTGGCACTTCACAATAGACATGGTGACCTCACGTGCAACTACTCTAGAGTGTCCCTGTCACGCCCTCTGCTCCTAAGGCCTGCCATGCTCGGTCTCTTGCTATCTTTTGTGCTCGTTTGCTTGCTCACTTGCGCTCTCCCTCTCCTCTGCTCATTCGAGAGCTCGCTCTCTCTGAATGGAATACGCTTTTCCCGTGCTCAATAAAATACGTGTCCCACAAGTCCTTCCCAATTTTGTTCCATCCATCTGTAGTTCTCTCACACCTACCTACACCACCCACAATTCCCTAAGGCACCTTGACTCACACATTTCCTACACAGCTGTTCCCACTTCACTGGCCTTTTACTCACATATAAAAACCCCAGTCCAATCGCAGTCGAATCACAAAGTATTAATAATATTCATTAATTTGTTGTCATACCAAGCCTTTTTTTCTCCTAGTTAGTCTTTTTGCATTTTTAACAATATCTCTGGACTTATTAGCCTTTTTGGCTTTCTAGTTTTGTGTAGCATTTAACCCTGTTGGGTTTCATAGTCAGGTTTAGCCTTTAGCCCTACTGGGCATTCTAGTCCTGTTAAGTTTCTGTCTTTGTTCATGTCTTTAACCTTAGAGTAGCCGGGGCCTGTGCTCTCTAAGTGTTAGTTAGCCCATGTGTTGTTTTCTGATTGTACTTTTACTTAACTTTTACTTTAACCCTTTTGTCTCCTGTTTATGCTGTGCTGGTTATGTAAACTTGGAATGTTTATGGAGTTATGTGCATTGATTCCCCTTCTTTTTGAAGTAAAAGTTATCTTTTATTTATTTATTCTATATGCTTTTGTCTTTGACTTTTCCATTTGAGCCCTAGTTCTGAGAGTCCCATTGAATAGGTAATGATTTTCTATGGACATTACACAAGCTGAGTGTGTACAGCAGGCCTGTGTCACTAATGCACCATACAGATGCTAAATTCACCAATTAGATACAAGATGTAAAAATAATTCACTAGAAGGGCTATCTGGGTGCTTTTAAACATACAATGTATATTGGTTGAAGTGCACACCTCTGCTCCACTGGGAAGTGTAAAAGACTTTGTGTCTGAGTGGAGACTTGATAGATAGTCGCCATAGCCAGGACTGAGTTCACTGTAATCCTGACAGGGCAGGTCCACAGGGTAGCAGCTCGCTGGAGAAAAAAAGAAATGTGTTACAATGGAGTGTTAATACAGCCATGGTTTAATACAGCCATTATAAATTATGATAACATTAATGTCCTCCTATCTCCTCGGTTATAAATACATGTCTGACTGTTGTATTGACTGCCCGTTTGTTTGTCATTTAATTGACAAACTGCTCATGTCTAGCTTAGATGTAGATTGTCGACAGTTTATTCTGTTAACACACTTATAATAACGCACTGAGACTCTTGTTATTTTGTGTATATCATGATTTATTTAGGAATAGACAAAGTCCAGATCATGAACGTGTCCCTACCTTCCTGCCTGACAGCCAAGTTTCGCTTAGATTCCATCTTGATCACGTGATGACCTTTGAATTGTTCTACTTGTGAAACAGTGCCGCCTGTTGGTGTGAGGAGGAAAGTACAACAGTAACACTCAGCATGTGTAGTACAGGTCAAGTTGAATCAATGTACAGTATTTATATGCATGTAGTATTTTTAGCACATACCTATAATTAAGTAAACTAATTACTCGTAGTCTTTTTGCCCATTTATTTTTGATATTTATACTAGTCTAAGTTTCAGCTATAATTGTATATGATTCAGATTTTCTTTCTATATTTTAAATGTAAAACATTTTCTTAAAAACCCCATAATATTGAAATGTTTATTTTCTTCTTTTAAGTAAAATAATTAAATTTTAATCACTGTAATCACTGTTAAAGTCATGCCCATTCTCTACAATTATGATCTTTCTGTGAAAAACCATACATTGTCCCTTTCAGGGGGTTAAAGTTATTTTAGTTTCTTTATACAACCATATAGAATAAAAGCCTAAATGCTCTTTTAAAACATAAATAAACAGAAGAAGCACTTTTGTAAAATATTTTATTTTAAATTAAGGGCTTTAAACAATGTCACAATCTACTTATTTTTAATCCGATTTTCTCCCCAATGTGTTTGGTAACTAATCGACCTGCACATTCATTGCTCCTTTGTATCACTTGTAATGTCCCTGACTCTAAGAGGGAGCAGACTAAACATAAAACAGGAAAAGGTAAGATAAGAGATATACTGTATGACACTCATTATTGTACCTCAAATTCCAAGATGTCCACTAATGCAGCACATTCAGACCTTCATTTCTTCTCATGAGCAGGACCACACTTTCAGATGCAGATTTTGTTTCTACACAGCAATGAGAGTCTAGGAATTAGGCCAGGAGGTGCAAGCCAGATGTTGTGTCTGCTCTTTGTCCATCTACACTTGACATTTATGAACACTGTGTTTTCTTCACCTCAGCACCTAAAACAGAGCATAATGGGCAAGTTAAACAGTCGATGTCTAGAAAGATTCTCTCTCTCTCTCTCTCTCTCTCTCTCTCTCTCTCTCTCTCTCTCTCTCTATATATATATATATATATATATATATATAGTGTGTGTGTGTATGTGTATGTATGTATGTATGTATGTATGTATGTACATGTGTATATATAAGGATGGATGTTGTTTTCTCATTGGCCATCTACAGGCCAGTCAGTGCACTAAAAGCTGGTTTGAATTGGAAAATAGAGCAGTTGCAGTATTCATTCCATCCACTACATGGCAACAAGGAGCTGCTGAATGTTTACTTGAAATACACATGAACCTAAACCACAGGTCATGTAGAAAATAACTACACATTTGGCTAAAAAGGTGCATTCTGCCAAATTAAGCTCATAATATTATATTTTATTTACAAAAAAGGAAAAAAACATGTTCTGGCTTTGAGGAAATCTTGTGCTTCGTATGCTTAGAAACTCCATCAGCTTATGATTGCAAAAGTCCTAGTCAGAGAAGGTGAGAAACATCTTGTGGTTGTGGTTCCCTACTGTTCTAAAGCAACTGCTGGTTTGTCATGTGGCAGTAATTGGTGGAGACATGTCCTAGGTTGGGTGGCCCATTTTGCTTACAGGCATTGTTCATTTTTCCTTGTTATGCTTTTAAAAAATGGACCACCCAGGCCCAAGCCACCGGCGAGGGAATAACACAGCACCCTGGGAACTGTTATAATTTTGTTTTTGTTTTCACCACAAGACCGGCTGGAATAAAAACACTCACTGTAATAGATGGCTGTGTACTACGGGCCTACAATTAGAATCCACTAGACTGTTATGGTTTTTCAGCTGTTGTTAATATCCACTGGCACCTCTTTTACTGCAAAAACAGAGTGATAGATAATCCATACTCACTCTGTACCATCATTCTTTTGGTTTCCCCTGCTTCCTTGCATATCTCCACTTGCACACAAACCACTGACTTCCCACTGAGGAATCATCGACATTTCTGGAATTCCTCTCGCAGGGAAAGGCCAGCTTGGCTTGTTGAATTTGTTTTTGTTGAGCTGTGGGTTTATGATCTTAAGGGATCAACTGTCACCCAGCTGTTTAGCCACTGAGGCTATTTGGCATCAGAGCTGTTGTTGAGAGAGGCAAGCTTGGCCTGTGGACCCATCACTGCAAAACACCTGCGGGGCGCCTAGTTGAAAGGCAACAAGTATGTCCTCATTTCACATGCCTGTTCTGATTTAGAAGTGCACTTCCACTGAAATAATTTTGCTTTATTATGGATTTTTCTGTCTGCTTGCAGATTCTTGGCGTGCAATACACCTCATGCTCAAGATTCCATGAGTGTCTTCAATCCTGTCACATGACCAGACCTATCAAGAGGATTATAAGCCAGGGCCAGGCTGCTCTGACCTCTGACCTCCTTTATAACTCATTTATCTCTTCACTGATGATAATAATAATTATTATTACACCACCAGTTCACTTATAGATAGATATTATTTCACTAAGAGTGGAGGATGTCAGGAACTTTGCTTTTGCACAGATATAGCCCAGTTTATCAGTGTAAATGTAAAATATGATTGTATCTTTATACTGTATGTTTTTATATCATTTTCCAATCAGTAAACTTACATCCTTTTAGTGGTGAAGATGTTCGACCACACTGTAAACATAACATACTGATACAGTCTGCTCAAGATAAAGTACTGGTTGGTAATCTCAAGCTCAAGAGATTCAGCTACTAGATAATTCCTGGTAATCTTTTTAGTGCCAACACAACAATCCAATTGAAGAATCAAGGTTCAACATTGCAGGTACACTCTACAAACTTATAGACCAAGTGGGTTATATTTAGCTGATTATGTCAGCATCAGCTCTACTGCATATTTAGGCACACCTCTATGTCTAGGCTCCACCAAATGTCTCAGAAGATTAAAACTGTAAGATTAACCAGTGTGATTGCATTTAACCTCCACATTTAACCCATCTGTGCAGTGAAACACACACACTATTGAACACACTAGGATGTGAACATGTGCCCAAATTGATGGGCAGCCCTACTACATTGCCCAGGGAGCAGTTGGGTGTTAGGAGTCTTGCTCAAGGGCACTTCAGTCATGACCTGCCTGAGGATCAAACGGGTGACGTTCCAGTCACAAGACCAGATCCCTAACCACCAGATCACGACTTTCCCTATTTTTATGAATAGACCAAGAGAAATGCTCCAAAATTCTCATCATTAAATCTTTACATTAAATCACAAAAGTTGAGAATGTTTTGTCTTCTCTCATTAACGTGCCATTTTGAAGCTATTTACATGTTTTGCATAGTACAGTGGTTATATACTTCAAACAGTGATGTCATAAACAAAGTGATAATGTACCATTAACACCCAAAGGCTTCATTATATTGCTATCATGTTATCAATATACAGCCATGAGTCAAGAAAAAAAATTTTTTTCTCACGGCTATATTAGGGTATTTCTGTGATGTCTTGGTTTATTGTTGTGCTATGTGGACCTAGCTGAGTGTGGTTACTGTTTATTTGTCCACCTATTTAATATATGTCCTGTATATGTATGTGCTTTTGGTGTAGGAACAGATGTCTCTTCTGCAGACAATAAATGTGAAATCTGATCGAAACACACCCTTTCCTGTTCCAAACATGTTTCAAAGACAACTCTCAAGACATAAGGAATGTCTCCTCTATTCTTTCGAGAAGAATGGGAAGGCAATACGATAGTGAATGCTCAGTAGTACAGCAATAATGTAAACAGTCTTGCTCCCCATCTTTGGAAGACATAAATGGAGCAAGAACAATAATAGATGTGATCGAATCACGGTGCCACCTAGCAAAACAACATACCACCATCACCCCCCACCTGGAATATGTCAATCTTGATCATATGCCTCTCGGCTTGAAGCTGCCTCCATTTTCAGCCTTATGATTTTCAGGAATCCCTTTCTCTTCACCCAAACATAATTGCCACCCTCCCCTTCCAATCCAGCTCCACCCCCCCAACCCCTGCTGCTTCAGCTAAATGAAAAACAAACAGGCTCTCGTTAGCATGTGCGAGGCGCCCTGTGGTAAACACTCTTCTTTCCACTTGAGTGCTGGGGGTGAATGGAATTGAATGGAACATTTTGAGGTAGACAGGTCACCATATGGGGACATACACAAGAACAAGTGGACAGTGAACTACTACATTAATTTCTTCAGGATCCCTACAATAATCTTACAGTGACTTGAAATAATTAGTACCGGATATTCCAAGTATTGAATGCTGCTATAAGAATGTTATATGGATATGAAAATATTATATATATATAGTATTAAACACTATTACAGAAATCAAATGTTATTCACATATTATACATTATTATACTATTATACTATTATTACACTTCTTTACGGAAGGCTTTACTTTGTTTTGCCTACAATGTAATGTAGGGCCCTATTCTTGTGTACTTAGTAGCTGATTTGGAGCTAACATATTCCTGAGGCCATTGAGAGAGTCTTGTGACGATGATGATAATTTAAAGGAATTTTACTGTCACACTAGGGCAAACAATCAACAGGGGTGATTTCCATAGTACACAACATTCCTCCTAAAGGCCACAGTCTGTCTACAACCTAAACAGGCAATTTAATCACAAATTATTACACAGAGACCTATTTGCCTTATTTGTCTATCAGCTACATGTACTGCAGGTGACAGCTCATTTAAATGAACAGAGATGTTGCCAGTACATCATATCTGTTCACCTGTCCACTGTTTATAAAATACTGTAGCGTGTGATCTTTTTTTCTGAACAATCTAGAGATTATTTTATTTCCCTAAAAATGATATATGGGCCCTGAGTGACAAAGGCGCTCTCACTCTGATCTGAGGATCATGAGATTGAATCCTGATCATGCTACAGCCGGGGCCCAAGAGAGCAAAATTGTCCATGCTCTCTCTGCGCTGCAAAAAAACTCAACTTTGTCAAGTCATTTTTTGTTTGACTCAGTTGTGTTGTAAATATATGATATGTTAAGTTTAAGTTACATAAACTTTACAACATAACTGAGTCAAAGCAAAAAGATGACTTGACTAAGTTAAGTTCAGTCAACAAATATTTTTTACAGTGTGGGCAGGTAAGATGGTGCTCTCTCCCTAGTAATACTAAGTAATGTCAGCTGGCTCAGGCATCTGGCAGGCAATCCATCAGAACTTTTGAGTTGAACATGGTTATTCTGCATTACACATTAACATTGATAAATAGCAGGTCTGCATAAACATGTTGACATATAAGCAAATACATGTGTTTTATAAGCACATTATTTAAAACAGCGTATCCTGGTAACAAGCATGTTTGTGCTTGTACAAACTCCTCATCTTATTGGAATAAATATAAATACAGTTAAAAGTAACCAAGTCATTGATATGATGTAAAAAAAAAAGTCAAAAAGAGGAACAAAGCTTAGTTCCAGATACACTCCTCGTGGATTTATTACATTTATCAGCAGCACACTTGATTTAATTTAATTATGTATTGATTGACTAAAAAAATAACACTGATCTGTCATAAGAGGAGGTTACAGAAATACATTCACATACAGAAAATCACTACTGGTTATGTTTGTGTTGTTTACATTTATTCTAATATTAGTACTTTATTGAGTAAATGAACTGCATATGAAATTTAAATGTTCAATTTAATTGTCTAATTTGTCTAAAACCTTTACATAGTACTGTATCCATAGCAGAAAGACTCTTTAGAAGTCTTGGCTTCTCAATTTAGCGCACACGAGTAATTACATGATTTAATCAAAAGGGGGAGCCAAATACAAACTTGCATGTCAGTGACAGCAGAGAGCGCGCGGAGCAGGCGCGAGGCCATATTTTAAAGGATTCATATACAGCTTTCTTTGAAAAATCATATCCCAGATCATCCACGCAGGTTCGGTCGGCGCAGGTTTGGATCAGTGTAGATTCAGTTACTCTGAGAATAAACCAAAACCCAGAGCTCATCTCAATAATAATAATAATAATAATAATAATAATAATAATAATAATAATAATACACCCAGCGATGGACTGGCGCCCTGTCCTGGGCTTGGTTGAACAGTATAACGCCCTGCCCTGCGCCCGGTGAGGGGGTAGGGGACTAACCGCGACCCTAATAAGGATTAAGCGGGTGTGATAATGAATGAATGAATGAATGAATAATAATAATAATAATAATAATAATAATAATAATAATAATAATAATAATAATAATTATTATTATTATTATTATAATAGCCTGTTTCCGTGAAATCTAAACACTAAACAAAGTAAAGTCAGATAGTCTGAACGCAGGCTAGCCTTACAGGACAGTAAACAAGAAAATATCTTATTCTCGTACAAAAAGACGTTATGAAACGATATAATTTCTATAGTGATGTATTATACTATACTATAGGCTACTATACTATACTATACTATACTATACTATACTATACTATACTATAATAATAGTCTATAACATTGTATTTGATATATTCAGTATTATTGTATATCTTTATCATAGCAGCGAACCTGGTCATGATGAGATGAATGAATCGCTGAGCAAAACATCTACATACTGTAACCTGTTCTGGACGCTGATGTTGACAGTGTGAAGATCAGCAGATGTGACTGAAACCCCGCCAAACCCACTGACTCCGGTCCGTTTTCTACGCCGGGTTTTACTTTCAGCTCACAAGAGCGGAGAGTCTGTTTCTTTCACTGTGTGTGTGTGTGTGTGCGTGTGTGTGTGTGTGTGTGTGTGTGTGTATGCGCGCGCGCGCACCTCAGTCATGGACAAAATATGTGCATGTTCTGTTCACCGATAACATAGGCTTACACTTTCATTCAAGCTATTTTTAATGTTTACGGTTTATTTGAGCTATTTTTAGAGACTAATCTTTCACCTGTATCTTACTGGGGTTGAAACACCTGACATCCGCCACACAGGTGCTGTATGTAAACAAATTCACTGCTTTTTATGTGATCACATAGTCCAGGCTTACTGCTCTTTCTCTAAGTGAGCACATACTCCAGACTTACTGCTCTTTCTCTAAGCGATGACATAGTCCAGGCTTACTGCT
>BRDA01079884.1:0-26564 GCA_036984385.1 Crenuchus spilurus | reverse complement strand
GTTGACACTGTGAAATTTTGAATCAACATATTTCTCCTTTAAAATGTTACATTTACTCAGATTAAACTTTTGATCTTTCATCTTTGTTCTATTACAAATAAAATATTGACATTTGCCATCTCGACATCATTGCATCCAGTTTTTATTCACAATTTGTTTAGTGTCCCAACTTTTTTGGAATCCAGTTTGTAGATATAAAAATATGAAATGAGCAAGAAGATAACATCTGACATACATATCCTTCTAAATCCACTCTACGGTCAAAAGAACACTTACTTCACCATCACAAAACTCAATCCATCACCCACAAGGACTACACAAAGTACAAGGACGGAGTGAACCAGATTTCAGCTACTAGGACATGGTCAGTAGAAGAGACAGCTGTATTTCCAGGTCTTTATTATGATAGAGTTTGATTTTGAGTGCCTGGATTATCATGTGGTTGATGTCAAGTACTTTTTAAAAACATTTTTAAACAGTTTCTTGACATGACTGACTAAGAGTAAGATTTTACAAAAGGAACATCTGTCCCAAGCTTCAGGAAAACAGATGCTCTTTGGTGGAGGCTTGGAAACCCTTGTGAAAGACTGGCAGGGTGACTTTGGAATCTGTGCTTTGACTAAGGGAATATTTCATAGCTGTTCTATTGTCTTCTTTGGCATAGTGTGTCATTGTTTGATATTGCTGCCTGAATACAAATACAAGAAAAAAGGCGGATTTTGAAAGTACAAGAGTATTTTTTGTTTTCGGCACACTGCCATGTTATACAGTTCTCAGGCATTAGAAGACCCACTTACTGACATATTTGTTCTCAATAAGTGACTACACAGAAAACTCACAGGGAGTAATACAATGGAGCCACACAGCACACCCAATTTTGACAATCAGATCCAACTCAGTCATGTATAGCAAAATTGCGTATCATTGAAAAAATGACTATAACATACTTCAACAGCACAATAGCACTGTGCAGAATTGTGGGTAGGGGGGATACTTTGCCTTTGTAACAGTTGTCTGCAGAAGAGAAAAGGATGGAGGGATGCTTGACTGTATAGGCGAAACTACCATGTCTAAAAAGTTTATTTTGAAAGGGCATTAGCAGTTACAACCTTGACTCTTCTGAAAGACGTTAGGTATGTGTGGTGCTGACACTGGAACTTTGGTTCTGGATCATAAACTACACTCCCAACTCACCCCAAAGGTACTGGATGGAGCTCCATCACTTCAGAGAACACCGGTCCACTGCTCCACAGCCCAATCCTATACCCCCCAGCTGATGCTTGGCATTGGACATGGTGACAACAGGCTCATGTATGGCTGCTCTACAGAGTCCTATTCTATAGGTAATGCATTTCTATGGAGATTATACACTGATCAGCCGTAACATCATAGCCACCTCCTTGTATCTACACTCATTGTGCTTTTTAGCTCCACTGAGCATACAGGTGCACTTTGTAGCTCTACAATTACAGACTGTAGTCCATCTGTTTCTCTGTATACTTTGTTAGTCTCCTTTTACACCTGTTCTTCAATGATCAGGACCACCATTATTTGAATGGCGGATCATACTCAGCACTGCAGTGACATTGAGATGGTGGTGGTGAGTTATTCTGTGTTGCAGTGGGGCAATTGAATCACAGCAGAGTTGTGCAGTAACAGAAGAGCTACTGTCTCTGACTTTACATCTACAAGGTGGACCAACAAGGTAAGTGTCTCATAATGGACAGTAAGTAAAAAAGTGGTTAAAATCTCCAGCAGCTCTGCTGTGTCTGATCCATTTGTACCAGTGCAACACACAGTAACCCATCACCGCCACATCAGTGTCACTGCAGTGCTGAGAATGTTCCACCACCAAAATAACACTTGCTCTGTGGTAACCCTGTGGGGCTCCAAAGGGTGAAAGTATACAGAGAAACAGATGGACTACAGTCTGTAATTGATGCACCTTATAAAGTAACTGATTTGAAATAAGGGGTGTCTGTTTACTTTTGGACTTGAAGTCTATGTGAGTCTGGGTGACTCAATGCACGTTAAGTGGAAGCTGAATGATTGCATGTGTACATTTGTTTTGCCTCAGGCCAGATTTGCTTGTTTTAAATTAGGTCGTAATTAAAATGTGTTAATTATAAGAAAAAAGGGATTGAAATAAGTCTTCCTTCACCCAAGGACAAGAGCTGTTTGGGAAGCATCATGAATTTAGTGAGGACCCCCTCACCTTTCTCTCCAGACATAAATAAAGAGACATTTTTTAAGGGTTTAGTAAAACAGTGCCCCCCACTGGAATCTTCTTAAATCTAATCAGTTCCTCTCTGAATTCTATTGCCAAGAGATGGAATTAAATAAACATGAAGCTCCCATCCCCCCTAAACAAGTGCAGAGGGAAATAAAACCGCTGCGCATTTTCTCTGCATTTTATTATGCGAGTATAATTGGTTTTATGGAGTCTAACACGACAGCCAGAGCTGCACACTATCCACTGCTATTTTGGGCTAAGACTGCAAAGGGCTGCGCGAGCCTCCATAAAAAATAGGACTCAGATAATAACTTTTTTGGAATGAAATGGCAGATTATTAATAATTCATAAAAATCACACTCATATAATTTAGCCCACTGAATGAATTATGCATTTTAGGGCTTGGTCTTTGAACAGTCAAGTAAAAAAGGACTGTTTGATTTTTTATACAGTGAACTGAGGTCATGCAGGTTGATATAAAGCTTGAAAGAATAGGGACTGTTACCTATTGGATTGGCACTGATGGTATTGGACAATCTCCATTTGCACAATTCAGCATACAGGACTTATTCATTTAGTTACACTGTCTACTGAAATTAGCTGTAGATGTTATCTTTAAAGCTTTAATCTTTAAGGAACAAGACTGTTTGAAACAGTACATACACTTTATGGACTAAAGCATTGGACACCTGCTCATTCACTGTATCTTCTGCAATCAACCATCCGTCTAAACCTAGTCAGGGTCACAGTGATTCCATTACCCTTTCAACTGGAATTCAACTAAAACCAGGACATCAACCCATCACTGAGCACCCTGAGTAGCCAATTCACCTGATGTCCATGTCTGTCATGTCCATGACTGGGGGAGGAAACCAGTGAAAGCCCATGCAGACAAGGGGAGAATATGGAAACTCCACGCAGATGGGGATTCAAACCCAAGTTCTGAGAGGGAAATGTTCTAACCACCAAGTCACCCTCTTCTGAAATTAACTACTTTTAAAAAGAGTTTGTCCTGCTTTTGTTGCTCTGTCCAGGGAAGGCTTAATGCTAGATTTTGTAGCATTGCTGTGAGGATTTGATTAGCATTAATGAGGTCAGGTGTTGGATGATCACTACCTCAACTCATCCCCAACTCCACAACTCATCCCAAAAGTATTGGATAGAGCACTATCATTCCAGAGTTCCACTGCCCCACAGCTCAGTGCTGGGGGCTTTATACCCCTTTAGCAGGCTGGCATTAGGCATGGTGGCAATACATTCATGTTTATCTGCTCCAGAGAGTCCTTCTTTTTTTTTCTTTTTGGCAACACTTCTGTACAGAGACTAGACAAGCTGTGTGCACATTTCTGTCAGCAATAGCTGCAACATAAAGTGCCTGATTGTATTCATTAGAAGTGTTGTCCACAAACATTTGGACATATAGTGTAATTTACAGAACCTATATTCAAGTCCTGGATGTTTGCTGTCCAATCGTTTAGTGATTTACCTGCTTAGCACACCTGCTTCAGTCAGGAGGTTTATTGGGCTTGGACACCAGCCGTCCCGGATTTGATGAATGTTGCCTTAAACTATTGTGTTCAACCTATAATTTTGCTCTTAATGCTCTTAATCTTCATTTCTAATCATATTGAGAAGTTGCCCAAAAATAAAAGCAATAAAAGTCAAAGGTAACTCAATTTAGCTTGACAGATAGCTCAGTGTCCTCAGCTGTGTGTAGTAAATTTTGGATGGATTTCTGATGGAAGTGTATTTGTAAGGAATGGACTCAATAGAAGCTAGTTAAAAACTCAAAATAATGAGTTAATTAATCAAAATATTGACTTAATATATCATAATAATGACTCTTGGGTTTTTGCATTATTGATCTTTGTTGTGTAGTTCCATAGTACACTTCTTATTAATCTGTAACATTTGATTAGTTACTCATTTCATTTATTTGTGCCCTTTTCATTGTTTCAGAGCATTTTTGTGATAGGCCACAAAATGATATTTTACAACACACAATGTGCCACTATATTTATTATTTCTGACATCTCCTAAGTCAGAAGAGACAAAAATAAGCCAACATTTTAAAAAATACTACCAAAAACTATCAATTCGATATTTTGTATTCAAAATATACTGGTGGACTAATGATCCTATTTTTAACAAAACTCAGTTTATTTACTGAGTTTATTCATTTTCAGCATATTGCACAGCTCTAGCCAGACTTCTTATTTTTTAAGTTTAGAATTTTATTTTAGTGCATAAAAGAGAAGAAAAGCAACTGTGTTGATCAATTCTAGATTTGACTCCATTGTATAACTAACCTGATATAACTAAAGGCTTGCCACTATACTCATAAATTTATTGTCATTACTTTAATGCCATTCAATGTATGTTGAGTATTGTGTATCTAGGCATCCATACGGGCTTTTGAATGTGGCCACATCTAAGCTTGAGTTATCTTCTGGATCCTTCATGGTAAACAGCAAAGCATTTTGTAATTCGCTGTGGATAAGAGCATCTCCGAAATGCCTCAAATGTAAATATAAATGAATATAAATCTCTCTTGACTTGACTTCCACTTCAGTTATTGAACCTTAAGAAAAAGCCAGTAACACACTACGTCACTCATTCACCCAATTTCCTGGCCAATCCTGAGCTACAATCTGACTTTAAAAATAGGTATCTGGCTTCTGCTCTGCTGATTTCCAGGTGCTATGCTTGGTTCCAGCCATAGGACACAGATTGTCCTATTACCCTGTATGATATATCTGAATGTGAATTAAAATATAATAATTATCACGTTCTTGTTCCTAAATCTTTATTGCACAACTGATGGTTACGCACAGTTTTTGACCTGCTACTTTTGTACTTCTGCTCAAGCTGTTTATTGGAAATATTACTTCAAAGATACAAAATTGTAGCTAATTTAAGTATAGATTTAAGCTAATCTGGCATCATCTTTATTTAATTACAAAGATTGTTTAAGAAATGTTTCATTTTAAAGCAAACTATGGCTGTTATGACAAATAACTGCCATAAAATGTTATTGTCTCTTCTTCTTCTTCACTGAATTCAGCTACTAAAATACAAGCCAGCAGAACAGATTAGCTGTCCTGCATCCCAGCTGTTGATACTCAGCAGCTCCCTGACCATAGAGACAGCTGGAGCACAGCAGACAGTGCTCATTACCACCCTCTAAAGGTGTTATAACACTAACAATTACAATGTTGTACTGAAATTTCAGGATGGAAAAAAATTATGAAAACAAATAAGAAAACATCAAAAAAGGCTCCAGACACAATAAGTCATGTTTCAGCTTTCACTGACTTTTATTTACTTCAGTATTACTGATGACAGCACTCACAACAGTAATTATTGTACAATAATCATGAATAACAAAATGTTTTTAAAAAATGACTATGGCTGGCTTAAGTATGTAATAACTGTGACAAAAATTAGAAATTCATTGACTGGCTGCACAAAACAAATGACAGACAATACAGCTAAATGAACTCTACAATGAGTCTCCTTACTGCAGAGTAGAGATGGGTGATACCACTACTTTTTCTTTCAATCTAATAAGGAGTTGTTCCCATGCTGTTAACATTTGGATTTGTTCATTTTTAAAAGAAAGTCAATGAGAAAAAGAAAACGTGGACATCATAATGGGGCGGCACGGTGGCTTGGTAGCACGTTTGCCTCTTATCGCTGAGGCTTTGGGTTTGAGTCCTCATCTGCGTGGAGTTTCCATGTTTTTCCCGTGTCTGTGTGGGTTTCCTCCAGGGTCTACGATTTCATTAGGATTAAGTGGGTAAGAAAATGGATGGATGAATGGATGGATGGACTGACAGCGTGATGTATGATGGTTATTTTGGTCAGTGGAGAAGATGTCAGTCTTAGTGTGTAACATAATTAATTTGTTCATTTATTTGACAGTGACAAAACATTGTTGCATAGAATACAGCACATGTAATGTATGTACAGTTTCTAGCTTAACCTAATTTGCAGCCCCAGTCCCTGGTTAGGCTATTAAAATGTATAAAACCATCTATATTTCTATTACAACTTACAGATTTGCTTCTGTTTAAGCCAATGTTCACCCAGGGCACCAAACGGGCTAGGACCACCACTGCACACTGACACAGATTAATGCATAATGACGGACAAAGGACACACAGGGAGGGCTAATAAAGCACATTGATTAACATGAAATTGGAGAAGGTGTGAACTTGACAATCGACAGGTGAAACCAATAAAACATGACATGACAAGATGAGACTATGGGTATGGACATGACGTAGACCCGACGTGAATAACAAACACACATGGCAGACATGCAACAGATACACAGCGAAAGATGAACTAAAAGGCATGTGGACATTCTGGATTTCACATTTTCATGATCATTTTAATCAAAAGAGAAGCATAAACAAGGATTGAAATATCACTTTATGTGCAATGAATACAAAATACTATAAAAAGTAAAAATTATCTGCACTCTGGCTGTAGAACTGGTTTGAATCAGATTTCAGAAAAGACAAGTATTTTATTTTTCCACATAATCTGCTTATCAATGCACTTTGTGCATCTAGCAACAAGTTTTCATATTTCCTCATTAAAATATATGCTTGGCTGAGCTTTGAGCCATGAATGCACTGCTGTCGTCACCTCATCACACCTGAATCTCCATCCTCTTATGACTTTATTTCAAGCCCAGAAAACTGTCAGCATCAATTTTCTTGCTGATGTTTGACTTTTTTACTTTTTCTTGGAGGGTGATTGAGGATGTTTCCATTCCATACTCTGCTGTTTACTCTCTGGCTCGTAGTGATGAATCCAAGTCTCATCACCAGTAATGATTATTTTTATAAACCTTTCAACTTCCTTACAGTATTGCATAGACATCCAAACACATCTGCAGCGAATCACTGCATACTGCTCTTCTTTTGTGGAAATTATAAGTGGGGTGGCCATGTTTTATTGCACTGCAATCATAAATGAACACTGAAGGTAACATTCAGACCTGTTATTATGAAGACAGAGACCACAGAAAGTGTTGATAAGAGATTACAGCCAACAGAACTTTTAATACTAAAGTGCTGATCATTTTTGACTCAGCCTTGTATGTATGTATATATATATTCAGTGACTAAATTTTAATTTCAGGGGTCGGGAGGTCACAAGGTGTACAAGACATGTAGGCATGCACACATACACAGATTCAACTGTTAAAGTAAATGAAACGTGACGTGACTCAAGCAGAACAAATGACCAACATGTTAACAACTTACAGTGGCAAGTGAACACGGACTCCTAGTCTACTTGAGATGGAGTGCAGAAAGAAAGAAATGGCAGAGCCAATCGATGAGCTTGTGGGCGGTCTAAAGGGAAAGAGGCTTCAGATTGAGCGTTTGTTTTCCGCTGGGTCCTAGTGTTCGACCTGTCTCCATTTAATATAGTGTAACATTGTTTTTGAACGGTAAAAACTGCAGGGGACCAAAACTGTCTTCTGAAAAAGTGCAGGGAACATGCATAAAAATAAAATTCGTCAGTGTGTAGATTTTGGTGTTGTTTCAGCTTTTGAATGTTGGTTATGAGACTTTGGATAGCCTGACTTAGCCAGCATATGTACTGTGACATTAACCCAGTCTAGCTCACCTACGTGTAGCAGAATCGTCATAAAATGTGACTTAATGATCCCAGTCAGTAACTGAACCCAGCTAGCGTGCTAATAGTCACTCAGAAACATTGACTGGAGGTGAAACTGAGCCGTGAGACGCCATGTTGGCTCACTGTGCTGTTAGCGGATGCAGGAAGCGGCGGAGGAGTTTCACAGTGACAGCTGCTCTTAACAGAAGCCATGAGCGCTGCGTCTTTAGCCGTGCAAAGGTTAGCTGCTGTAAGCGGCGCTCTGGCGGTCGCCGCGGGGGCATATGGAGCTCACGGTAAGCTAGCTGTGTATCATTTTACTTACTCATATTTCACAAAGGAGGATTTAATCAGACTAAAATTACGCCTGCCCAGTAGAAGAGGAGATGAGGGTCATTCCTACTGGGCAGTCGTCACTGTAGTTTACTGAGAAATCCTACTTGGTGAAGCGAAGCTGAAGTTGGTCAGTTTTATTTTAATTCCCCCGTTCCACCTTAAATCGTGCAGCTGCTCCATTCAGGCGCCCACCAAGCGCCGTCTATGAGCGCGCGCGGACCTGCTGCTCGATTTAAGGTGGACCGAGGGAATTCCAGTAATTAAGAAGCTGACTTCAAATCAGTCTTTGTTTTTCTTTGACTGATTTCTTTTCAATCTCAACGCGCTTACAGTTCCTTCCTCCTCTATTTAAATAATTTTACCATATAAACATGCTGCCTTAATACACTGTAGTACAATTATAATCTTGTAATTGGTTCTACATTTACTGTTGTATTGACTGTAATTAATATTCAAAACTCCTCTGTCTCAGGCTTCAGATTGAGCAATAGGGATGATTACCAGAGAGAGGTATGTGTGCTTTTTAAATGGGAAGTCCATTGATTTTCAGAAACACATTCTGTATAATTGAACCCCTGAGATGTAAACAGTCTTTCAGTGTGTTTCTGGTGATTAACAGTCAGATTTCTTTACAGCGGTTGTGATAGGAAGCCAGTGAAGCCAATTTATCTACTATCCACAAGGATGAGTTTGACAACAATATCAGTTATTAAGGGTTACAGTGGTAAAATAGTTGTAAACACCATTTACATAATGGATAAAAAAGTAATTTTGGTAACTTATAGGCATCTTTATGTCTGGATCTGACCACCACTGTCCTAACTAGCCAAATGTTTCTAAACTGGCACATTTCACATCCGAATGGAAATGTTGAAAAAATGCAATTATTATTTAAATATTTAAATCTACTAAATCACATGGCATAGTGTCTTTAACTAATTTATTAATTACCATGTTTAATTTTGTTTTCAGCTCTACAGCACAGCCAACACCTATCATTTCTACCACAGTCTTGCCCTGTTAGGAGCTTCTCGGTGCAGGAGGCCTGCTCTGGTAAGATACTGTTGTTAATTGGAGAGTACGTGCAGTAAATTACCCTCAAGCTATGTTAAGAGCTCACTTGTGATTTGTTTTTCCAATTGAAAGAGTTACAGTTGATTTAGTGTTTGGGAGCGGATCTTTTCAAGGCCACAAGAACCAAATTGCTATTAGTTGTAGCACATTTCAGTCACAGTGTTCCCATCTTGAAATTGTTGCCCAATTATGCAGCCCTAATGTCTCCTTTCTGTCCGCAGGCTGGTACTATTTTGCTGGCTGGCATAGGCTGCTTCTGTGGTCCCCTCTACCACCAGGCCCTGACGGGTAACCCCTCCTTCAGCAAGTTGGCTCCAGTTGGGGGCACACTTTTCATTGTTGGCTGGCTCGCCATGGCTCTCTAAACATTTCTTCTCAGCCTCTCAGGACTCTTTGACAATTCCACTCTAGTTGGTAGTGTCAAGTTTGATCTCTGGCACAAAAGAACTGGAGGGTGGAGTTGTCCAGTCATGTCTGGCAGGAGAAGATAAGACTTTGGCGAACTCACGTCTCATTTTTACAGAAATCCTCATTTTGTATGCACAGAGAGGCTGTGACTTAACATGAGCGAGTGATGAAGTGTGATGTCTCTGAATCGTGAAATTTTGCACCTTTTGAAAAATAAAGCTGTCTGAGAAACTGATTGCCAGGTTGACCTTCTGATATTGTAGAAGAAAGGGCTTTGTGAGGAAGTCTCGCAGGTCAGCGCTGAGACATCTCAATAACCCTTCCAGCTTTGATCTTCTGAGTGTGATGTCAAGAAGCAGTTCATTACTAGCAGCCTAGCTTTACAGCGGCTAGTGTTCCAATCTATCTATATTGAAATGGAAAAGTGAATTCTATTGAGACACTAATTCCTGGATCTCTGACTCTGGTGCTGGGTTTGGGGACCTTTTAGAAATTGGTTAATAAATCTCTGGGTCAATTTGCAAGGCTGGCCTCATAAGCCGGCTTCATGGAGAGGAGACGCTCCTATAGACCCTGCGTGTCCCAATAAACTCTGTTCAGCTCTCGTTAAACCCTCATTAACTGAGACTATTAGTGCTGCTGTGCAAATCAGGGTCGAGCCATCAAAACCACTTCGGTCTTCTCTACATGGGACCTAGGGGAGAGCACGCATTTCCCTACACAAATAGGGCATCTATCCTGAAAATAAAGGCCTAAACAGCACAGAACTGTGTCTTTACAATGCTTTTAAATGTCACTGCCACATTTAATTGGGTCTAATTTGGAGTCACGGCCCTCCTAAGTGAGCGAAGTCTCTGTAGGCTGGGAGAAGATTCTGGAACTTGTGTGAGGAGGCTTTTTTGATAAGTTTTCTAGTTTGTTTTCTTTCTTTTTTGCCTCAGTGCTGACATTTCGGCAGTGCTGGGAATTCCGCCAGCCGCTCATTATCAGAGTCAGATCGGCGTCTCCTCGTTAAAATCCATAAAGGCGTAGCGTGCCGCTCTGCTCCAGGAGACCATGTTAAGTGTCTCTTTCTCCTCTACCTCCCCTCTGTCTCTGTTTGGCAAAGATCGCACTGCAGAAATCAATGTCTTAAGTGCCCAACACATCAGCAAGGTGTTGCGGTCACAGTGTTGTTAAGTTCTTGCTGTGTCCCTGTTATCTGTAGGTGTTGGAGCTAAAAGTAGGCCCCAGCATTGTGGACAATTAGTCTGGTGGCCAAGCAGCTTGTTGCTTTATCACTGACCAGTCAAGTGGGCAAAGGTTGACAATAGTGTACAGTACATATACAGTCTCATCAGATTATTATGACCAAACTTGGTTTGTAATGAATGTTATGTAGCAGGGTTTGTATAGCAAGTCACTTGTAGCAGTATGCAAGAAGTTGCAAAACTTCGCTCTTCTAGAGCGTCAACATTCGCTACAGTTGCAGTTTGCCTGTGTCATAAAGGGCATGATAATAGGGTGCCAGGTAAAGGGTGGTAGCATTTTGAAAACCTGACACTGGAGGGCCGGTGTCCAGCACAGTTTGGTGATTTCTCTACACTGACATTACAATTAAACCTGCTCATTACTTGCTGAGGTGAATCAGGTGTGATTGATCAGGAAGAGGGTGATCTTCCTGATCAAACACGCCTAAATCGTGCAGGACTCCGACCCTCCAGAACTGCAGTTTGATACCACTGTTCTAGAGCCTCTGTAGTGAAGGTGACAATAGTGTTGCCCCATTGACCATTGATGCCAGAGGGGAACAACAAGTCCCAACTGGTACAAAGCAAACAACGTGCTACTGTGGAACAGTTAACCACCTCATACCACATGCCACACTGTTGCTAATGTCATCTAAGCCACGGGTGGTTATTCCCACCATTTAGTAAGTGGTCATCCATCCATCTATCCATCCATTATCTTCCGCTTAATCCTGGTCAGGGTTGCAGGCGAGTCTGGTGTATCGGGACTATATCATGTTTCTCTCAATCAAGGCCTGACAACATGCTGATATAACTTTATTAACTCTCGTTGGAGAAAATAACATTAAAGCACCATCTAAGATGTTGGTTAGCAAATTCATTACTTCATTATCGCTGGAAAACAAAGTAATTATTTGGAGGTGCAAATAATTAAAATTATCTCTGTTAAATGATCCCATTATCTGAGGACGAACAATGTTCATTTCTTATCTCATGCTAATGACATTAATAACGTCTTGTGAAAACAAATAAAAATATGTTTAGGGATTACAAACTTTTTCCACCGTTTCCTCCTCCTCCTCTTTTACAGTTCTGTGCTAAAGTCAAAGGCCAACTCAAATGCATAACTGATTTAAACAATTGATCTGGACAGGAAATGTTTGTGTTTGTAAAACCATGACATAGCAGAGTGAATTATGATCAGTTAACCTGTTGGTTAATAAACTAAAAGGTTTTAGCTCTGCTCAACTGTTACTCCAGAACCAGGGCTGAGAAATATGGCATTTATACTGTAAAGAAGTGTCAAAAATGTCTAGGTTGTGTCTCGGTGTTACTATCTTTTTGTAAGTTGGTTTCTGTCTGTCTTTGCTTTCTTTTTTTCACATTTTTTTCCTTTCACTCACTCATTTTTTCTTTTTTTGGCTCTTTCACTTTCTTTTTCTCTTGTTTTTTCATTCTTTTTTCATTTTTCCTTTGCTTTTTTTCTTTCTTTTGTTCTGTCATTCTTTTGTTTTTTTTTTTCATTCTTTTTTCATACTTTCATTATTTCTTTATTCTCTTTCTCTGGATCTTCATCATCTTTGTCTTCATTTGATTTTCTTTATTTTTTTCTCTTCATCATCTTTGTTCTTCTAATTGTCTGCATTGTGATCCTTTTTTCTGTCTCTTTTTTTTTTTCTTCACTTTTGACTTCATCTTCCCTTGCTTCTTCTTCATCTCATCCTCCTCCTCCTCCTGATCATTCTCCTCCTTTTGTCTTTGTCTTCTGCGTCCTTGTCTCCTCATCTTCATTCCTCTTCTTTTTCTTCATCTTTCTCATCCTCTTCCTTTGTTTTCTCCTCGTCCTCTTCATTCTCCTTAGTCTTTTTAATATTTTTCTCTTCCTTCTCTACATCATTTTCCTTCTCTACCTCTCTACCTCATTCTTCCTCTTTGTCTTTGGCATCCTTGTTGTCTTCTCCGTCTCATTCTGCCTCTTCTTCATCTTTCATCCTCCTCCTTCGTCTTCTCCCCCTCATTCTCTTCATTCTCCTCTTTAGACTTTTTTCATATTCTGCTCCTCCTCATTTTCCTTCTTCTCCTCCTTCTCATTCTCCTGCTTCTTCATCTCCTCCTCCTCCTTCTTCTCCTTCTCTTTCTCATCAAGTTTTTTTCTCAGTTATTGCATGGATTTATGTTCAACCTCATTTAACTTTCTTAAAAAGTAATAATAACTCAATAATACATAGAAATGCTGCTCTGCCTCAAGGCTACGTTTGGAAATGGTTAAGCTAGCACACTGCTGATTGATTATAATAATGTGTATTTTGATTTATTCCAGTGTTTGTATATTTCCAAGCAAATAAAGGCTTACTGTCCTGATAAACCATTTTATATGAATTTCCTCAGGTGGCCTAAGACATTTGCACAGTCCTTAACATATCCCTTTAGGCCTTTTACTCTGCACACCCGGACAGTCGGTAATTACCTCAACTCCCTGCTTCTTCTGGACGTTAGCCATGTTTGGAGCCTCAATTGATTTTACGGTTCCAGTCAAAGTCAGCATGACACCAGCCCTCAATCATTACATGCATACACACACACACACACACACACACACATCCTCACTATGGAGGGCTTAGAGAGATTGTGTCTGAGTTTTGGGGGAGGATATGCCCGTCCCTCTTTGAAATGAAATGAAAATGTTTTGCCCACACCCTGATGCGATTACCCAAAGCCCAACTCAGACACACACACACACACACACACACACACACACACACACACACACACACACACACATACATACAGAGTGTTAAGAGCACAGCAAAAGCACTCTCTTTTGCTCTGGAGCATTAATCATAGCGGTGTAGCCCATAAGGCAGAGTCAGTGGCATCTGTGAGCAGGACACTTGAACAATACATCTCACTTTCTACCTCTCTCTGCCTTCTAAAGGTGACCATTATGGCTAGAGGTCTTTTATGGTTTGCAGTAAAGTTCCCTTAAAGTGAATGGCATTTGAAACTGTCATTTAAGCTTTTCTGGATCATCGATTCCTGTATTGACCTTCCATTGTGCTCTCTGTTGGAATGGCAGCTGTAATATGCTAGACATACGCTAGACATGCTGGAAGGCATGTTAAAGGTACCAAGACAATAGAAAGGAGATTTCTTCAGACCTTTGACCAACATAAATTGACAGAACAAGCAATTCTAAAAATGCTGATAACAGTACTGGTACTTTTAACTACATATGAATCACTCAGGTCTGTTCTATTTACCATTAATTAATCAAGCTGTTTACTCATCAGAATCACATGATACAAAAGTGACTGTCACCATTCAACATTCAATGGATCCGACCTTTTCTGACCCAGTATGCTGCCCAGGTGCTTTTCCAGTCTCTCGTCATCTCAAGACTTGACTACTGCAACTCACTCCTGACTGGTCTTCCTATGAGAGCCATCAGGCACCTACAGCTGATCCAGAATGCAGCTGCTCCGCTGGTCTTCAATCACCCAAGTTCTCTTACGTCACTTCTCTGGCTGTTGTGTATTTTTCTTTCTAGCTATTAGTGATGGTTTAGTTCTAATATTGTCTGAACTGAAGAGTAGTTTGGACTCTAACCTGTCTGTACTAGCTGAGATAATACTCTTAATGGAAACAAAACACTTGTATGTCACTCTGGATAAGAGTGTCTGCCAAAGGCTGTAAATGTAAAATGTAAAATGTAAATGTGTTATTTTCATGAATTTCTTTTTACTTCAAACATACCCTTGCTCATTCTGGCCAAAGAATAAGGCTTCTTTCCAAAATGCTTTAGGCTTATTTAGATGTTCTTTTGCAAATTTCTGACACTGAATTTTGTGCTGAGGACGCAGGACAGGTTCCAATAACTCTTCAATGAAGGCCATATTTGTGCTCGCGTCACTGAACAGTAGAACAGTAAAACTGTGTACTACAACTTCAGAGTCTGCTAACTCTTCCTAAAGGTCAAGTGGGTGTTCTGATTTGCCTTTCTAGCAGTCTCTGACATTTTTCTTGGTCTTCCAGACCTAATCTTGACCTATAGTGTTCCTGTTAACTGCCATTTCTTAATTACATTTCAAACTGTGGAAATGACAAGCTGAAAACGTTGCTATCTTCTTATAGCCTTCTCCTGCATTGTGGGCCTCAACCATTTTCATTTTTTAGAGCACCCAGAGATGCTCAGAAGAATCAATGGCTGCTGCTTTGTGAGGACAAAGTCAGATGAGTATTTATAAAGCTTTGAAATTTGCAACACCTGGCTTTTCCTAACAATGACTGTCAACAAGTCAGAACCCTAACTGACTAATTAAGGTCTGAGACCTCAAAATTATCTGAGTGCTCAAATCTCCAAGGGTTCCCATACCTTTACTTCTTTCTTTATTTTTTACTTTAAAATTGCACAAAACAAAAAAATTATACACTGACATTGCTTAAAATATGGAAAGGTGTGTTTCATTTTGACTTTATGCCTATTGGAGATAATTTCATCTTCAACTTGCTTATCTGATCACATTAACAGTCATTTGGACCAGGGATGCCCAAACCTATACAGTACATGCCACTGTATATGGAGTGATGGAGCTTTATGATGAGTTGGAGTAGAGATACCTGTTAGTACCTGACCTTGCTAATGCTCTCATGACTCTCTGTTGATACCCTTGATCTCAGAAGAACCTTTGGCTTAAAACTTTAATGTACATTTTTTTGTGGTGAGCACTGTACACGCCAAGACGAATTCCATGTACTGGTGAATAAAAGTGACACTAATGCTAGCATTATAGCCTCATTAAGAAACAAGACTTCTGAGTGGGAGGCATTAACTAAAACTTCTCTCTCCCTCTGTCTGTCCTTCCCTCCATAGCCCCAATTATCTGCACTGCCAGCCTCTAAGATGCCTCTTCAAAAGGGAGGCGCTTCAAGGTGTCACCTCAGTGGAGGGGGTCGGGCTGGGACGATGGGACTTGGCAGTAGTTTTCAACATCTTTTGATCATATTTCACCTGATGGAGAAAAGTGGAGGGAGAGGAGAGGAAGAGTTTAAAAGCTGTCATGGGGCTCGCTTGAGTGGTGCCTGTGATGAAATTTTGTCTTTTGAAAGCATAAGATGGTTTTTGCTCACTTGCTTCCACTCTTATGCTTTAATGTGAGAGTGTATCATACATTTAATGCACAAATGCTGTAGTGTAAATATGTAGTAGTGCACTAAATTTTAAGGATCAGTTGCCAAAGATAAGGTGATCAGTATGTGGTTGTAAATAATAATAAAAAAAATGAAAGTAGAACAATTACATTAACATATAACTGATAATGAAATAATGGTGGCATGGTGGCTGGCATATTCACCTCTAACTATTGAAGTGTTGGGTTCGAGTCCCAGTGTCCGAGTCCAACATGAAAATCAGGTGAACTGGGTACTTTGTGTGTGTGTGTGCCCAGTGATGAACTGGCACCCTGTCCTGGGTTTAACTCAGATACTGTATATTGTCCTGCCCTGCACCTGGTGAAGGGGTAAGGGACTCACAGTGACCCGCTCCCAGATTAAGTGGATAAGGTAATGGATGGATGGATGAATGGATGGATGGATGATAATGAAACAATAGAGCTAAGCTCAGACAAAACAACAGCTATAGCAACTATACATAGTAACATGCAAATCCAGTGATGCTAAGTAGTTTTGGGTCTGGTTAGTACTTAGTTGGAAGACCTCTAAGAAATGTTTGTGTGGCTGCTGGAAGTGGTTTTGGTGGACTGGTTCTGTGTGAATCCCAGTGCAGGGATGGGAACATTACACTGATTGTCCTGGTCATGGTCCTCATTCTCTGAGGTCAGAAACAGATCCCTGGTCATTTCCTTTAAAAGGAGCAGGGGTGTTACTGTGATGTCCTGGCTAAATTTCCACTCCTAACCATCCCCATCTTCAAAAGCTAGTTTAGTCTCTCTTTAACTCTCTGTCTAGGAGCTAATACTTAGGGAGGGTTCTGGAGTGAGCTGGCTGTTGTAGAATCATCAAGGTGAAATCTGCACATTGGTAATGTTTGAGCATTAGAGTAACGCGTTACAATAAAGACAATCAACTTACTAAAATCATTGTATGTGTATAGTTTACTACACAAGTATTATTCCATAACATATTAAAGTACAATACACATGTGGGCTGAAATATTGGGAATTTTTATAGAAGCATTATATTGTACCATAAACTCTGACCACTTTAAAGGGAATCTGTTATGTATCTGCCTACATAAGTTAATTAATTTGTTGATATCAATTTCCGGAAAACATATTTTATTTCTTATGAATCTTTAATCATTTAAAAATGAAAAATGTGAACTTCCTCTTTAATGTGATTCACATTCAGAATATTTTTTAATTTCCTGTTTTGTTAGACGTACTAATCTGAAAAGTTATCAGTACATGTTTACTTACTTAGCAGGGAAATTACATACACACTCAGAATCTGATTGCTTCAGACACTTAACAAATGTGAAAAATGCATGTTAGCAGGTTTGGATAACAACAGTGTGCAGAGGTTGAGCATGGAGTCGAGGCCATAAAGGGACGAGGAGTGTATGGTGGCGTGCAGCATAGCAACTAACAAAAACAAATGCTATCTAAATGCTAAGCAGTGGTCAGGTTCACATACAAATGTTTCTCAAATGCAACTAAAATTCCAGCAGAAACAAAGTTGTGTTTCCATCCAGTACAGCTATGCAAAGCCAACATAGCTATGAGTCATTAAGGGGCAGCATCATAACTAGCAAAATGGAAAGATGAACTCTTTGCTTTTGTCAGAATCATCTTTACAAAGATTTGTGGTCTTTTAATGGGTGTGTTGTTTGCACTTCAGTGATGCTGGGCAAGCTTCAACAAATTATTTACCATTATACGGGATCTAGATTAAAATAAACCTTACAGCACTATTAAGCCTTTTTGAAGTGCAGAGAATCACTATTTCCACTTGTGTGGACTTTAGTGTATTGGGTGAAACATTTAGCATAAGCATAACAACATTACACTGTATGTCATTGTATTATCAGACATACAGCTTGATACATCATTATTTATTTGAAAAAACATTTTCCATCACTCTTTTTTGCATTTCAACATTAGCAATGTTCTAACTTTTCCACCACATCTTAGTGTAAAACTTTTTTTATGATATTTGTTTTTTTTTTTTTTGTTTTTTTTTTTAATCTTGGGCTTTTTCCCTTCATGTTTTTGTGCACTTACAATATTTGCAAACACTTGATAGATGGGAATCCCATCTAATGTTAAGGGCAGATGTACTGTTCTTTTAAAATCACCACCATCAATTACACTGAAGTAAAAATTGACACTTTTAATGTTTCTATTAAAAGTGTTTATCATAATTTTTTGTGTTATTTATGTACAATGTCATAATAAATGTTTACCTTTATACTGTTTAAAAGCGGCCTCGGTTTTACAGAATGTGGTGGGTTGCCAGTTGGACTTATTTTGGGCTTGTTTTCATAGAGTTGGTTGCTTGTTTCTATCGCGAGGTCTGGAAACACTGACTACAGTATTTAAGTAGAGAGCACTGATCTGGATAACTTGATTAAATTAATGGTATAAGTGAATACAGTGCATTTTGAGGGTTGTGAATATAAGGAAACACGGCTTTTAGTCAGTGGAAACGTGTAGAATGAAACTAGCCTTGCTAGCAGGTTGAAATACTACTAATCCCAGGATTCCCGGATGTGGCTGTGATTGTGAGGCTGGTATTGAGGGGGAGGCGTGTGTCTGGAGTTGGACATGACGGGAGCTGGACCTGGATTTCAGATCACACACACTACAGCCAGACCAGAGGAGTGTGAGACACAGAGCTTGGAGACAGCGACCCGGGGTGTGTGTATGTGAAGACACGGCGTATTTACACCATTTTCGCGAAGTGTTTCGTCAGTAACAGGCTCTTGTCCCACACCTGCTCTTGTGTTAGCGAGCCGGCTAATCCGCCTGAGCACAGCTGAGGAATGTGAGCTCTGTTTCCTGGAGAAACAGCAGTTTTTATGTGTAAAACCGGTTAGCTGTTTATCTTTCTGAGAGACTGAGCCAGGCTCATGACTAACAGATGTGCTTCACATTCACTGGATGATCACAAACGTCTGAAAACATAAACAGGCTAGTTAGCTAGTTAGCTGGCTAATTAACTAGCCTCTGCTCTGTAATCTGCCCACTGACCCAGTTACTGCTGGACGTACAGAGCCCTGCCAGTACACTCAACCAGTACAGGACTTTGCAGTCTGTCACACACTGTCTTTAAGGGATAACACAGTCTGTGACATACTGAAGTGAAATATTAGCATAACAAGCCCTTTTCACTGGGGATGTGATATTACTCATTTTCTGATCAGAAAGTATTTTCAAGGCTACAACCTATAAAATGGGAATTTTCTATCTATTGTAAAATCAGCTGCACGTTTGTATGTAATCATATCAGGAACATCTTATTACATCCAAGATCTACAACTGTTGCTGATTTACCAAAATAAGATCAAATTCATATCAAATGATGCAGTTCAGATGTTTAGATATTTCCTAGACATGTTAAACCCTACTGGGATTATCTTATAAGGAAGCAGTCTGTTTACTTTGTTTACATATTACACACCTCAGTGCTAACCATTTAAGTGACTTCAAAAACAATATTTTTGTTTATGATTTGTGAAGGTTTTTGCTGGTTTCATGCATTAAAAGACTAGGGTTAAGGTTTGCAGGGCCCAAAAATCTTTCAAACAAGAGATTTGTGTCTGGACAAGACTAAATTGATCAAATAAGCTCAGAGTTAACTAAAAACTAATCAAAACAAAATAACTAGGTAATTCAGCATGAAATATTCTTGGAGACATGGTGCATCCAGACATAAACAGATAAACAAAGGAGCTCATGTAAAAGAAGAAATTACAGCAGGACCCCATGTAATTTTAATCCAATCAGAAAAGGTCTTTGGAGAGCTATTGGGGAAAGTACTGACTTATTTAGGTCATCCTTTTATTTGCAGAATCCAACGTAAAAAGAATGCTACAGTATTGTTAATGATATTGATATTGAAGTCTTAAAAACACAGCTAACCTTATTTTTGTGTCCACCTTAAATGCAGAACCGTTACATTCAGACGCTAATTTTTTACCGTTTAAATAGCATGTGTTATGTATATGTAATCTCTGTAATGAATGAATGTTACACTTATATAGCGCCTTTCTCAAACCCAAGGATGCTGTAATCCACACATAATTATACAGTAGTAAGCAAAATACAGTGTTGAGTAGGTGCAGCTTATTTTGTATTAGAAGATATTGAAAGTTTGAATTGGTTACCAATTGTGAGTATTGAAATGTTTTTTTTTTTTTATTATTCTTGCTAAATTTCAAATTCTTAAAGGAAAAAATGTTAAACGTTAAACGTGTTTTATTGAGAGGAGCACATGGCTGTTTAGCACAAAGGATCATTCATATTTATGCTATGACATAAGTGTGTTTATCTCACTCATGTTATTTATGCCATAATATTGTAAACAAGTATGCCTAATTAAATAACATATTGGTTCTGTTAGTCAATAGTAGTAAAGTCCATACATACCACATGTTCAGGTTCAAAAGTGTTTTCTGGTTTGATAGTTTTTTTTTTTTTATGTCAGTATTGTCATGGCACTAGTTATAAGCTTCTCCTTGATTTACCAACATTAAGCCCTTTAGTTGAATTACTTTACAGTAAGAGCATTTTGTATGTAAATGATTAGACAAGTTACTGGCTGGTGTAACTAGACTGTTTCTGTCCTCTCTCAGGTTGATGGAGACATTAATGAGCGCAGTGGCCGCACGGCCGGCCGCCCCGGTGAAGCGTGTGGCGGAGGTGGACTTTCGCTCAGGTACGGCATTGGAGCAGCTTGCAGCACAGGTACAGGAGCTTGTACAGCTGGAGCAGGGCGAGTTTGGGGACCAGACTGCACTTGAGGTGCACACTGCCAAAGACTTCATTTTCAACATGCTTGGTGAGAATCACCTTTTTAAATTTTTGAATAGTAATAATTCTATTAATTAATTTTAATTCATAATATTAATAAGTAACTTATTCAGAGGTTAGCGATAAAATTTAACAAGATGAATTGACAAAGCTAAATTAATTCCTACCTAGATCAGGCCTGATTTAATGTGTGACAGAGCAAAGAATGTAATTGTTTTACTAAATAGCCTTGACAAAGTTTTAACAAATAGTGGTCTATGGCTACACTCACATTACCAGGCTGAAGTGACTCAAATCTGATCTTTTCAGGGCTGTGTGGACGTGTCAAATCCTTTTCTAATTAGATTTGAGTCACTTTCATATGTGGTTCTGGATCAGATACATATCAGATCCATAGACATGTGACTTAAATGTGATGGTCAGATCAGATTTCATGTCTTTTTGCTTGTACACATGTGTAGTGGGTGAGCCACTGTTTGCTTCTCTCGTTTACTCACGTCGCTGTAAAAACAGTAAAAGCAGTCAGCTGGCATTTATTCACCTTCTTCACCTGATCATGTACAGTCCAGCATCTGTTTACTGTCCTCCTGAGCAAAACACCATCACACATCAGCTACTAATACGCCTGTTTTACCAGTTTTACTCAAATCAGTCAGCTCACAAATACAGGGTTGCCAGATCCCCCAAACCTCCTACTAAATTTGTAACAAAAAAGTCACACTACACAAACAGAAACTAGCCCAAAATCTAAGGTGACACATACATTTCAATGAGCTTAAAAACGTAAGTCCTCTTGAAATCTTACTTTCTCATTCAAGTTCTTTGTTTATTTATGGCAAAAACCCTGCAAACCACCAACTCTGAAGTTTTACTGGTGACTAATTTTTGCAACCCTGCACAAATATGACACTTTTTGTTGTTTGTGATCAAGGCGACGTGTATACACATCAATGTGCACATGCGAGCCATTTCGTGGACAGGTTCGTTCACATTACAGATACAGCTCAGTTACGTTTGTGAGTGTGAACCGTCAAGATAGTTAAATCTGATCTGAGCAAAAAATCTGTTTTGAGCAAAGTGGTGTGTAATGTTAATGTAGCCTATATTAATGCACAACAACCTTTGCAGGTATTTTTCTTACCTAACCAAAAAATAGCATGACAATGGTTCCCCTTTTTGACTAAAAAGTATATCTTTCACCAGTGTTTGTTATATATATATATATATATATATATATATATATATATATATATATATATATATATATATATATAATCATCATAAAACAAAGCCCACATATTTTTCTTTATTCCATCACACATTTCTGAGATTTCCACCTAAAATGGGAGCACAGTGTTCACCAATAGGTGGCACTGTTCCCATGTACTGTCTGATTCTGTTTTACGGCATCACTAGCCAGATTCATTCTGGTTTAAATTCTGCTTTTTATTTTTTTCTGTCTCTCTTCTTTCTTATTGTCCCTTTCTCATCACTTGCTGCTATGTCTCCGTCTCCCACCTAGACATGAGCCCACACACTACACACGCACAAAGTAACTGTCATCTTGTCTCCTTCTGCTAGTCTTTATGACAATAGCTCACAGAGCGGGAGAGAGATTTGCCTGAGCTTTTCATTCTTCTCCTGGAAATATCATAACAGCCGCTTCACATAATCTTGTCAAAAACTGGATTAGTTAACAGACAGCTTCCATGTATCAGTCTCTCTTTTTTCTCTCTGTCTCTCTCTCCAGCTTTTAAGCTGCACTGTTTTTTCCAACGTAACCTTTTCCTCTCCTCCTTTCTTACACTTTTAGCCTCTAGCTTTCTCTTTGTCCTGTGTTTTCTGTTAGTGTCTGTAATATACCTCACAATACTTCATTGGTGGGTCCTCTGTTCTGTGCCTGCTGGAGAGATTTATTTTTCTCTTGTACCTTTGGTGTTTCTCTTTATTTACTCCCATTCCCCAGGGTGCAAACAGATTTTCAATCTGTATCACTTTGCTCATCTCGTTCTCTTTTTTCTCTCTCTGCTTCTCCTTTTTTGTTTGTGCCTTCCTGTTCATTTGAACCTGAAATTCTTTAAGTGAAGATTCTCTTAATAGAGGATTGCCAACACTGTTTCTGCCCTTGTCTGTGGTGATTGAAAGAGTCAGTTGTGAGCTGTGTTAAAGCTTACTTTATTTGTGCTTATGGTTCCAGTATTGAGATTATGAATGTTTTTAGCTAAAAAGTAGAATGGCACTGATTATTTCTGAGTATAGTTATAAGCGGGGTTTCCATCCACCAAGTTTTGGGGGTGAGGAGGGGTGAGAAGTAGCTTCTAGCAAAATATTGCAAATGGTTGCAAAGATGATTTTGTTTAAAGCAAAGCCTGAGTTAAATCTCTCCATTTGCTTTGTTTTGATGCCTCCCCTTCATGATAGACAGCTACGTCTTCTGAAGTTAGGGGATGGACTAAATTAGCATTTTTTTGTCCATAAATGTAGACAACATTTGTGAAAGGTTTGGATGGAAACCCTGCTTCGGTGTCAAACACATTAAGCGCATCTTAAGTTTGCTTCCTCAAATTAATTCTGCTGTACTTCTAAAAACAGATGATGAAAGGCAGCAGAAAAATTCTCACTCTGATCAAAACAATGCATCACAAGCGCTACTCACCCTCACTCTTACAAACATTAGCATACTTTCAGCATGCTTTACTGTGAACTTGAGCCTAACCCTCAACCCTCTTCTCCCAGAAGAGCTCATTATACTGAAGCGGTATTATAGCATTGTGGAAGTCTCAGTACAGGAAAGGATTGGGGATCAGAGTGTTATTCACAGGAAAAGCGCTTGGTATCTATCCTGTGATAAAGGTCTTGGCTTCCATGTTAAATGAAACAAATTCCCATGCATAATTCCTTCTGAGAAACTGTTGCTTTGTGTTAGTGTTAGTTCAGTATTTGTGCACATTGTGCAATGAATAGCATTACCAAACTTGGCCAACATGGCTCACAGTAAAAAGAAGCCAGTGCACCAATTAGCATTAGATGCATCATTTGCATAATGCTAATTTGTGAACATTGGATTTCATTCACTGGTAGCACTATTAGCATTTCTAACTGAGCTGATTCTTTAAAGGTGGTTCTTTCTTTCTGCTGGTCTCTTTCTCCTCATAGCATCAGTGAAGCTGATCCAGGCCTCAAACCTGCATTTCAAATAGCTGCTTCACAGACATTTCTACGAATGGTAATTAACTCAAATCAGCCTGTGATGAATGAACACTGCCCTCATGCAGATAATATGGTTGAACTCCTGGTCAAAGGATAATTGTATTTACATCTTAAGGGGGACTTCCAGAGACATACTGGATGTTTTGATGTGAAATGGTGCATTATGTGTAAGGATAGAATTGTTCATATCAGGTCTCTTCTACTTCAGTCTTTAAATTTTCATTGACTTTCCCTGGAAATAAAGCAAATTTTCCCCTTTAGTGACAACATTTAAGGCTGCCTTGTTGTGAAGTGAGCTTTTAATATTGGCTTATCTAAACATGCTACCAAAGAACAGGTAGCACACTGTAAACCCGAATATGTTAAGTTAACTCCATTTTTTTAGGAAACTGATTACCTCAAACTATTCGAGTTAACAAACTATATTCTTTAAAGTAAACAAAACTCAAATATTTAAAATATTTATACTTAAAAAGGAATAATCTCTTAACTTTATTAATTTAACTTCATTTGACATTAAAATATTGTGTACAATGTACTTGATATTTTAATGTTTCCTAACTACATTAACTAAATTTAACACAAATCAAAACATTGTAAACTTTTAAGTTTGATATACTCAGTGTTAAATATTAGTTGTGGATTAAAACAAATGTTTTAATTAACTTAAATATTTTGACCATCAAGTACTAAAATGAGTCCAACCTCACAGTTAAAACATTTGAGGAAACTGATTACCTCAAAATAATTAAGTAGACATAACTTAAATGAATACCATCAAAAGCAATCACTGAACTGACTTCCACAGGAAGGTGACCTCCCATCCCACTACACACTAAGATGGTAAGTAAAATACTCCTAATCCTCCTAATCTTAGGAATAACCCTAAGCCCACATAGAACATGTAACCTAAAACATTCCCCCCAAAGTGTTTATAAGCACACAATAACTAACTGAAAAATCATAACTACACAATATGCAAATGAGCCCCTGAACTAGGCTCCTGATAGGTGGATGACCCGTGAGCCGCCACAGTATTTTCAATTGGTTCTTCAAAAACACAACCGTGTCCTTATCGCAATAGGTCTTTTAAACATGAATTTATGAAAAATGAGTGCTTAAAGAGTGAATGCAGCGTTGTATGAAAGTATTAAAATAATGTTTTTTTCAAATCACCTATGGTAGCATCCGCCATGTTTTCTGAAAATCACAGTATGCTAATTAAATGACTTGAACCAGTCAGAAAAGAGGAGCATCGCATGTCAGACGCTTCTTAAATCTAGAATTAAATATTGCGTTTAGTGGCTGCTTCTACTTGAAAACTGTGAGCCTACTGAAATTAAAACACAAATTTGTTATATGGACTTAAATGTTTTAAGCTGTGTAAACTATTTAGCATTTTTGATTAACGATAAATAATTTTTATGAGTCTAAAATATTGTCAGGGAATACAGTGTAGTTATTTTTCTAGTTTATGGCCTAATCACTTTATGTGTAAAACATTGTGTCATACACATTTGCTCTGTGTGTGAATGCATATGAAGTTGACATGAATTAAATGAGTGTGTGTGGTGGTAATTATGGTATGTATTGTGTAGATTAAAAAAATCGAGTGGGCTTGAGTAGATTATATGACCATGGACTTCTATAGCTGTGTTACGTGTTCAAATAAGGTTTTGGACACAATTTCATACCCAGCGTGGTGCTTAATTAATACCTTGTAAAAAGATATTATTGGTGTGCTGCTTTGTGGTGATTAATTTTGTGCACAACAGCCACATTTGCAAATTATGAATAGATTCCCATCGTAACATTAAAGACGCACAAGTAATTAACTGGCATTTAATGAGGTGATCAGTGCATGTTTTATGCCGACATGCAAAATGCCTCTGGCAAAGCAGCCTTGTCCTCAGATGGCCAACTGCTGAGAGACTGGCTAGCTGATGCGTGTCTGGCTATTTCCATGTTCATGCTTGCAGATTTAATAGACAAATCCCAAACTGGCCGCCCTGTAGGGCGTGTCAATCAGCGGTATAATTACATGACATCCAAATCCATCACCACATGTCAGTAGCATATGTCAGCCATGGGTAATGGTCTGAAACGGATTTCAGTAATACCTAGCTGTCAATCACCTTCACCGAAGAATATCTCTGTAGGTTCCAACCACACCTGATCCAGTTAATGAAGGCCTTCAGGAGCATCTGAATGTTGTAGCCATTCTTCACTGTGCTTATTAACTCTCTACACCCTGGTCAAGTACCTGTCTGTGTCCCACTGCATCATGGTATCTGTGAAAGTAGGTTGGATTCTCTAGAAGGGAGTGATGGTGGCCTTACAATGTAAATGCTAACAGTAAACATAAACAACAGTAGCAACTACAGAGGACCTTCACATTCTGATTCTCATGAACTCACAGCCTGTGATTCAAGCTATTTTTAAGTTAAG
>BRDA01079883.1:0-10448 GCA_036984385.1 Crenuchus spilurus | reverse complement strand
TTTTTTTTTTTACTTGGCCTTAAGTCAGAACAACTCAAATCAGTTGAGTAAATACAGTTGTGTGTTAAGTAAACTTAAATGATAGACATTAAGTAAAACTAACTTGAAAATAATAGTTATATTTACTTAACTATTTCAAGGCAACCGGTTTCCTAAATTCTTTTAAGTAAGATCAACTTATCAAATTTTACAGTGTACATAAACAAAGGGTTACTTTATTTGACTGCAGATTAAATGGAATCAATAGCAATAAAATTGTGAATTAATTATGCCCATCAATATTAATTATTAATTATGTCTATTCCTAGTTCTAAAGAGTAATAGAGGAAGAACAAACAATTAAATGATTAATTATTTCATGGTTTTGTTTTATTGTGTCCATGATTCACCTACATCTAATAGCTTTATTCCCATTCCTCCGGTCTTCTGCTCTGCAGGCTTCCCATGACCGACATGTGTCCACAACAACTCTGAATATGAACCACTATTCCAACAAGAAGAGTGCAGCAGAGAGCATGCTCGACATAGCCCTGTTAATGGCAAATGCCTCCCAGCTAAAGGCAGTGCTGGAGCAGGGACCCCAGTTCACATTCTATACCCCGCTTATTACACTCATCAGTCTGTCATTATGTCTACAAATCTTGGTGGGAGTGCTACTCATCTTTATAGGTAAGATATTACACACACACACACACACAAATAAATTACTTGGGCTTCATTAAATTAATACAGTGGTTCTCAGTCCTGCTGTCATAGTTCCCCTGATTTTGAGGACTCTGTTCCTCTTGTTTGGTGCTCTACGTGGACTCTGAGGAACCTTTGAATTTCTGTTAATCAAGTGACTTAAATTTTATTCAGTGTGTTCACTGTGAACTGAATCCCACTTGGAGTTTTTTCTGTCATGTGATCTCTAGTCCAGCCGAATCAGGTTTCAGCCCATTATTTTAAATTTATAAGCTACAAGTTCCTAATTATTTTGTGTATTCTAGATTACTTCTTGCCTTATTCTGTGTTATGACATTGGACTGTTTTCTAACTACTATTTGAATAACTATTGTGCTCTGTTTCGGTGTTGCTGACTGTCCCCTGTTTTGGATACTGCTTTTGGATTACTCTGATAAATAAACCTCTTTGTACCTATAACCTGCACTCATCTTTGGTTTCCCCTGGCTTCAGGACACTTGGTTCTTGAGTACCAATGACATGTATGTCTGCTATTAAACATCCATTTAAACTCAGGAAGAACTTGTTAATTAGTTCATTAGTTGTATCAAGTGTGTTTTATGCTGAGGATTTCCCAAAATGTGGACTGAGAACTACTGGGTTAATATAGCCAATACGTGAATGGTTTATCATCATCAAGGAGAAGTTCAGGTACTCATTTCATTTATTATTCCATAATTTATATCTGTCCTAATTACATTTTCTTTCTCCCAGCAATACACAGCACTGTATAATAGCTTATACTTCCTTGTCTCAACTCAACTGTTCCAGTTCAAAGAGACTGAGTTCATCTGTTCATCATCTGGAACAGATGTGTTGAGTGAAATACTAGAACACAGTTTAGACTAGATCTAGCCTGAGTTAGATCCTAGCAGAAACATTTACGTCTATGTTTAAGCAATTATTCATAAGGAATGTAATCTAGTATTTAGTTATTAACTTGGAGAAAAACCTTGGCGCTGGCCTAAAAAGGTTCTGGAAAACAATGCTCGATCTTGAAAACAAATCTTCTCAGTTTCCTCCTGCACTGAATGTAGATGACCTTATTGTCATGGACAAAGTACGGATGGTTAACATTTTATTAAACATTTTAAAATCCAGGTTCATTTTTGAGTCTACAAAACCTCCATGTATGTCTAAAACTCCACCATTAATTCCACCTGTTATTACCTCTCCTGCTAAATTGAAGGGCGCTAAATATATCTTTAGTCTGCAGCATATTTTGGTGGGTGAGGTTTTGGATGAATTACTGAAGTTGGACACAAAAAAACAACAGGACCAGATGAACTGGACCATTTATTTTATAGATTGAGAGCCCTCATAGTTGCTGCTCCAATTACTGACCTTTTTAATGTGTCCCTTAATACAGCTGAATTTTCACAAGCATGGAAAGCAGCTCAAGTACATCCTCTATTTAAGGAAGAAGGTCAGACAGATCCCAGTTGTTACAGACCTATCTCTATATTGCCTTGTTTGTCAAAAGTGTTTGAAAAACTAATAAATAAGCAATTGATTAACTACCTAGATGTTCATAACATTTTAGCTGATGTTCAGTCTGACTTTAAACCAGGTTTCTGGATGTCACTGCCACCCTTAAAATTCTTAATGATATAATTTCTTCTCTGAATAATATTTGATTTGGCCAAAGTTTTTGACATTGATAATCTGCACTGGAATTTCATATAATTCTCTGGCATGGTTTTCAAAGTATCTCTTAAAACAGGTTTCAGTGTGTGAAGATGGAGCAAATCCATTTAGACACCCTCTCGGTTAAGAAAGGTGTCCCTCAGGGCTGAATTGTAGGCACAACATAATTCATATAAATCCATTTATATAAATGACATTGTTCTCTGTTCTAGACTTATTCATTCACCTGCATCCGAAGATGTCAAAAGTATTCACATTCATTGCTCAGGTAGAAGTATAGATACTAGGGTTTAAAAATACTTTTGTAAAAGTTTAAGTATCAACTTAAGCTTTTTACTCAAGTAAAAGTACACTGTAAACGCGAATAAGTCCAGTTAACTCAATTTTTTTGTGTAAAAAAAAATTTTTTTAAGTAAACAAAATTCAAATATTTTATGTAAGCCAAACTTTATAATGCTGATTATACTATACTTAAAATGTAATGATCTCTTAACTTTATTAATTTAACTCCATTTGACGTTAAAATATTGTGTATAATGTACTTGATATTTTAATGTTTTCCTAACTTTATTAACTAAATTTATTACAAATCAAAACATTGTAAACTTTTAAGTTTGATATACTCAGTTAAATATTAGCTGTGGAATAAAACAAACGTGTTTTAATTAACTTAAATATTTTGAATATCAAGTACTAAAATAAGTCTAACACTTATAACACATGAGGAAACTGATTACCTCAAATTAATTAAGTAGACATAACTAAAATGAGTACAATTAAAGAAACTTACCGAACCTATTACCACAGGGTGACTTCCCATCCCACTACAAACTAAGATGCTAAGTAAAATACCCCTAATCCTCCTAAGCTTAGGAATAACCCCAAACCCACAGAGAACATTTAACCTAAAACATTCTCCCCCCAAAGCGTTTATAAGCACACAATAACTAACTGAAAATGCAGAACTACACAGTATGCAATACCGCGGTGTGCGCGGTGGAAGAATACACGGTTACGCGGCTGTTTCCTTTCATTGTTAAACGTATTTTATATGTGTTTTTTGATAATTACTGTGTTAGGATTGGATAAGTGCTTACAGTATGTTATTTATGTACAGTATTTACGTATGTTCCGACTTACATGAAATTCGGTTTACGACGCGAACGTAGGAACGGATCAACGTCGTAACCCGGGGACTACCTGTATTGCGTTTAGTGGCTGCTTTTACTTGAAAACTGTGAGCCTACTGAAATTAAAAGACAAATTTGTTGTATGGACTTGAATGTTTTAAGTTGTGTAAACTATTTTGCATTTTTTATTAACGATAAAATAATTTTTATGAGTCTACAATACTATCAGGGAATACAGTGTACAAAAGTACTGGTTTCAAAATTACTTAAAGTATAAAAGTAAAAGTAATGTAAGGAAAACAAAAGCCAAAACTTAGGCTGTGCCACAGAGGCATAAAGTGCACTACCCCACCCCCCACCCCCAAAATAAATTTTTTCTAAAAGCCATAATGACTATAATGATATATTAAACTGGTAATGTTGAAAATGTTTGGGATGTACTGGCTACCTCTTTCAGCTGCGTATATGTCCCTTGAAAATGAAAACATTTTAGTCTTTTCAAATATATTAGCAGAACATATATGTGTAGTACTGAGCTTACTGGAGAGTGATGAGAGACGTGACATGATGGCACCAATAGGGTATCAGAATGATATTTGTTTATACTTATCATCCAACCACAATCAAATTCACTCTTTCTGGATGGCGCAATTTATCTGGATAGGATGTTTTTTGAATGATGACAAACCAAAATGAAATACTGTTACGACCAGGTCTAGGGGTTAGAGTCGGAACAACTGTAAAATGATATGATATGACTTAAATAAAAGGTCTGAGATGGGAATAAGTAGATGAAAAGGATTGTATTATGAAAATTGTATGTTTTTGTGTTAAACAATTACAACATAACACCGTGCTAAGTTCAGGTTTGGTCCAGTCTAAAACAATAAACCAATTACCCACACTAACTTAAAACACACCGAAAGCTAAATTCCCTCAGTGAACAAAAATAAAGAAAAGACAGTGCAACTAACCTAACTCCCTAACTACTGAGAGAGAGAGAGAGAGAAACACAGTGGAGCGTAACAAATAAGTAGAGAACACAGCGGAGCGTAACAAATAGGTAGAAATAATGAGGCTGTTTTTAAAATGTAAGGAGTAGAAAGTACCAATAATTGCATGAAAATGTAATTAAGTAGAAGTAAAAAGTCCAAAAATAATTACTCCAGTAAAGCATATGTAGGAGTTGGACCCTCTAAAATGGTACATTTTTCTCTATGCATTTATATCTTATTCTTTTCCTCTGGTTATTGTGTTTAGTTGCTGAACTCAGTGTCCCAGAATCCTTTTCTTTGTTTTCGCACCATTAATCTGTTGGTTTCCTGTTCAGCTAAACCAGTCACATTAGTGTAAATAATGATTGCTATGTGCCTAGCAAATCAGCTAGGAGGGGCGGACCTAAGAGAGGGACGTGTCTGATCCGGTCAGCATGTATGTGTGTATAAGAGGAGCGAGAGAGAGAAAAGTGCCATTTAGTTTCACTGAGTTTTTATTTGTTTTCAAGTAAAGTTTTGACTGTGGATATCAGTTGTATTGGCCCAAAACAGACATTCTTTTCAGTCGGACTTTGTTTCTGAAAAGTTAAGTGACAGTTTCAGCTGCAGTGGTGAGTTTTGAGGATGAAGGGAAAGCTGGAGTTATAGTGATATACACTTTACCAATGCATAACAAAATATTTCAATTTCAGATTTCAATAAATGGTAGTGTAAAATAATTTTTGGGCAATTCTCACTGTAGCATTTTAAATTCCATGATTCGTTCGATTCGATGCCATGATTCGTTCTTTGCAGTGCAGTACAAAACAATTTTCACTCAGAAGCTGAAGAAAATTTGTATGTTGGTCTGCTCATATCTCAAGGTACCACTGTATATATAAAACTTATATATCTTATTTAAATGCAACTTTCTCTCACATAAGAAAACATAGTAAGCATGGAGCTTTCGTACTATTTCACAGTGCTTCTCAAGTTAAAACACCTGACTCTGTACAATTAAACAGAATACAGTTATTTAATGTGCTTTAAAAAGGGTATGGCTTTCCTGTATTTTCTCTAACAACAGAGGGCAACAACACAACTCCAGCACAACTCCAAGTACCACATTAAAGTGCTTTTTTCTAGTAGAACAATATACTGAACCACATATTCAAATAGACCTGTACTAGATTAGGCTATGTGTAGTACATAGGCTGATTTTCTGAACAAAACAAAACTCACTCAAATGAGTATCACATAAATTGACTACGCAAAAGAAATGCATTTGAAAATGATCTGCATGTACTGGACAATGCCAAGTAAAGGCACCACTGGGTATAAATTAGCAACTACATAAATTAATAGAGAAAATAAATAAAACCAGAAATACGAATTAAAACTGTTGCATCATAGTAACTAGGGGTGTTCTGTATCATATCGTTGACAATAATACCGGTATAATTTTGTAAACGATTTTAAAAAATCCATATCGCAATAATGGCGGTGTTCTGTGTTGTTTATGTGATGACACCACTCAACTACGCATATAGCGTACGTTCGTTACGTGAGTCATTTGGACACAACAAGAAGAATGGCAGAAAGCGGTGCTGTGGAGGAGAAGCTCGTTCCCAAAAGAGGAGTGAGTTCAGTAGTGTGGAGGTGGTTTGGTTACAAAATAGCAGATACACAACAAGCTGCGGTGATTTGCAAGATATGGAAGAAGCAGATAATGACAAAAGGTGGAAACACAAGTAATCTGTTTCACCACCTCCGTCAGAAGCACCCATGTCAGTATGAAGAAAGTCAAAAAAGCCTCGAAGAGAGTCCAGCGTCCAACATGAATAACCCTAACCCAGGCAAACAGCACAGCATCGCAGCTCCTTTGGAGAGCTGCACTCCATATGACAGAAAGAGCAAACGCTGGAAAGAAATTACCGAATCTATTGCATTTTGTTTGGTCAAAGAAATGATGCCAATTCAAACAGTACAGAAGCAAGGCTTTATCCAGCTTATTAATAAGCTAGACCAGAGATATAACATTCCTTCAAGGCACTATTTCTCAAAGACCGCACTCCCGGACATGTATGAAAAAGCCCGTGATCAGCTTGCGGCCTCACTCGCTTGTGTTGAATTCTACGCCTCGACCACGGACATATGGTCAAGCAGAACCACAGAGCCGTATCTTAGCCTAACAGTGCACTACAGTGAATTAACAGTGAATGGAAACGAGTTACTGTTTGCTTTTGAGTATTTAAAATTAAAATGGAAAAAAATGCACTTAAATCTTGTTCTTAAATCTTAGTTTTTTGGAGGATTTGTTTATTGATGCACTATTTTTTGGAAATACAAAATAGAGAAAAAAGTGCAAAATTCTTAAATTTCTACAAAATGTGTACATTTTTAAAATTCTAAATACAACTTGAACATTATTTTTGCAATAAAGTTTTCTTGAACTTAATAAATTATTACGTTTTTTGTTATATCAAGTATATCGTTATCGTGATATTACACTGAAATATTATATTATTTTAGGGCCATTTTGCCCACCCCTAATACTAACACAATCAATGCTCTTTCAGCACCAAGGAGAACACCTCTCTTAGCACTTTTTCACCAAAATAACTCTGGTTCTTGAACTGGTGCCGTTCGGGCTTATGAGAACCTCGGTGCTTTTTAGTGAACCAGCCCGCGTTTCCACTAGTTGAACCGAGGATACGTCATGGTGTACGTCATCAACAAAGCGGAATTATAAACCAAGATGACGGAGCGCATTGACTACTTGCGAGCATTTGTGCTCTTGGTACAAATGTTTGTTTCACTTCACAAGTCAAATCTAGAGCCGGTACATTCCCTCGTCCAGCTCCACTGCGCGATAGCTCCTTTTAGAATCTCTGTAGTCCTTTTTTAGCTTCTTTAGCTTATCTATCACTTGCTCTCTTGAACGAACAAAACCTGGCCGAGCTAAATCCTCCACCAGCTCGCTGTAGAGTTTCTCCTTTCTGATACTCCCCTCAAGTTTCTCCTGAAACTCCAGAGAACACCAAATAGATAAAAAAACTGAGTTTCTTCAGTGGACCACTGTACGCTACGAGTCGCCTGAGTGCACAGGCACGATTGGTTCGCACTGAAAAACCAAGTATTTTTTGGTTCCCGCTGCGAACGAACGTTCCTGGTTCGGGGCGGTATTTTTCTTGGTGGAATTGCGCCAAACGGTTCAAAATTAGGTTCTTGAACCTGAACGGTGCCGGTTCCGTGTTGGTGGAAAAGCGCTATCTGATTCTTATTTAAGGTTCTGGTGTCCAATATCTCAAAGACAGTGGGAAGAGTTTTGTGGTGCCATGAGTAGATGCATCTGAAGCCACTGAAAAAATGGCGTGTGGACTTTATCACTTGTGAGTTCTTGAACCACAGGCATTTTTAATTCTCTTAACGCTTTCATGCATGATGGACAGTTAATGTCCGTCTTCTTGGTTTTAATGTTAGAACGACTGACATATGTTAATCGGATTGAAAGGCGGATAAAACATTTTGGAGGGAAATCATGATAGATTTCTTTCATCATTCATGCATGAAAGGGTTAAACAACTCCACAGAGGCAGGTGCAAGCACATCTGCAACTATGAATGCTGCTTTTGTACAACCACATATTTTCTTTGCAATCTCAGAGTCTGGAAACATGGTCAATGTTAGCTTATTACCACAGTCTTCTGACTTGAATGATAGGGAGTGTTTCACATTGTGGTAAAAGCTAGTTAGTTCAGCTGCTGTTACTTTTTTTTCTACAGTATGTTTGAATCTTGTTTGGGTTTTAGCAGGAACGTATGCATAGACTGGGAAACATCCTTTTGAGCAACACGTTTTTTGTGAGTCTCGCACTGTATGTCGTTTCACATCGTATTCACCTCCGTATGAAACTGAAAAATGACACAAGCAAACTTCACACAAAACTTTACCAGACTCGCCTTGCACTGGTTTCACCCAGGAGTAGATAGCTTCCCAGTCTATGTTGTTGCTGCATTTTCTTTTCTTAGCTATATGGGTCATGCTTACCTCCCTTTCCTCCATATCTCGTGCTGCATGCTGGCGCTGTTCTGACCTGACTTGCATTGGTTTGTGTTGGTGGGCGCCCTTAACCTGCGTCTGCGGTTGACATGATCAAACAGCCCGCCCCGTCCCCGGATGACAGCCCTCACTGCTTTCCCCACACAGCCATTTGAGAAATGCCAGATTATAAAACACATTTAAAAACTGGAGACTGACTATCAATAACAATGCAGGACAACGTCTCAATTTGCGGGACGTGTGAAAAGTATTGAAAATGCGTGACTGTCCCACACAAAGCGGGACATCTGGTCACCCTAAGCACAACATCAGCCAGCTCTTCGACTCATGAGCTTGGGTTCTCCAGCATAGCATCAGCCAGCTCTTCGACTCATGAGCTTGGGTTCTCCAGCATAGTATCAGCCAGCTCTTCGACTTGTGAGTTAGGCTTTGCTGTGTTGCTGCTACTGACTCTTGAGGTGACTCATCTGTATGCTCCAGGAAGTTGTGAGTATCTGGTCAACCGACTTGGCTGAGTCACTGCATCTCTCTGTCACTGGAGTCATATATGTGCACCAACAATATGGGCCCCAACGTTGAAAGCGCTTAATACTTGATCATTTTTGGGCGGTGGCTTAATGGTTAGCACGTTTGCCTCTCAGCGCTGAGGTCTTGGGTTCGAGTCCACATCTGAGTGGAGTTTCCATGTTCTCCCTGTGTCTGTGTGGGTTTCCTCCGGGGACTCCAGTTTCCTCCCACAGTCCAAAAACATGGAGATCAGGTGAATTGGCTACTCTAAAATTACCCTGGTGTGTGTATGAATGTGTATGTGTGTATGTATGTATGCCCAGATATGGTTGCCACTCTGTCCTGGGTGATCCCCCTAGTGCTCAATGCAGTCCTCCAGGTGGACGGTCGCTTCCGGTTGAGAGTACGGTTGAACTTCCTTTTAAGCAGGTGAAACCCATCTGTAGCTTGAAAAGCTAATGAAGTCAAGGTGAACTTGGACATATAGACAGGTGTGACTAAGAGGTGATCTAAACCGAATTCAAGATATAATACGTGACTGATTTATCAAAGGAACACATGAGGTGCCAATTCTGAACAAAAACGAACAACTTACTGTTATGGTCTTCAGCCTCGTGGTCAAGGAGGGCGGGGTCTTTCATCAAAGACTTCTGATTCGCTTCTTCTGACGTCTCATGGCTTTTACTGCCCTTGTGCGTCCTTCTCCTACCCGAAGTGGATGAGCGCTCTCACAAGAATTTTCTCTCTCGGGGCTGCTCTTCAGAGGGGCTCTGACATAGCGGTGAAGCGTGAGTGGAGACCCGCGCCACTACTACTGGATCCGGCGAGATGAGGTTGAACGGGTCAGTTGTTCAGAATGGGCTCCGGTGTTCGTGTTCTGATATATATATATATACATCCCCTTACTTTTGGCAGACTTTATCAGAAGTGAAAGCCATAACCAATGTTGAACAAACAACAAAGGAACATGACTTCCACAACACCTTTGATTCCTTCTCATTGACTGGCGTCATGCTTGTTCATGCTAAAATGTTTGTAAAAGGCACAAGTGGGGACCGAGCCCACAATCTTCGGTTTACAAGACCAACACCTTGCTACTTGGCCTTCGCGCCTTCGCTTAGCAACTGCATGGTGATGGACCCACGAAGCTTGTAATGCACTGTGGTGAAAAAATTGCAAAAAGGTGTAGAGGAATCCCGCACAATTTTAAAATTAGGACGGACCACCAACTATGCTTTGGGAGACATTACAATTGGTAGATTTCAGCATAATTCCCACCATAAATCATGCTAGATGGAGATTGAACCCAAGACCTCATACATGCGAAGCATGCGCTCTTCCACTGAGCTACATCCCCACTATGTGTATCATTGTAGATGAGTAGCCAAGGAAATGCTGCAAATAC
>BRDA01079875.1:1945-17865 GCA_036984385.1 Crenuchus spilurus | reverse complement strand
AGAGAGAGAGTGAGAGAGAGACAGAGGGAGAGAGAGTGAGAGAGAGAGAGAGACAGAGAGAGACACAGAGAGAGAGAGAGAATGAGAGAGAGACAGAGAAAGAGAGAGAGAGTGAGAGACAGAGAGAGTGTGTGAGAGACAGACAGAGACAGAGAGTGAGTGAGAGAGAGAGAGACAGAGAGACAGAGAGAGAAATACAGAGAGAGACACAGAGAAAGAGAGAGAGATAGAGAGAGAGAGACAGAGAGAGAAATACAGAGAGAGAAATACAGAGAGAGAGAGACAGAGAGAGACACAGAGAGAGAGAGACAGAGAGAGAGTGAGAGAGAGAGAGAGAGAGAGAGAGAGAGAGAAAGACAGAGAGAGACACAGAGAGAGAGAGACAGAGAGAGAGTGAGAGAGAGAGAGAGAGAGAGAGAGAGAAAGACAGAGAGAGACACAGAGAGAGAGAGAGACAGAGACAGAGAGAGAGACACAGAGAGAGAGACACACACAGAGAGAGAGTGAGAGAGTGAGAGAAAGACACAGAGAGAGAGAGACAGAGAGAGAGAGAGACAGACAGAGAGAGAGACACAGAGAGAGACACAGAGAGAGAGTGTGTGTGTGTGAGAGAGAGAGAGAGAGAGAGAGAGAGAGACAGAGAGAGAGAGAGAGAGAGAGAGTATCTGTGTGTCTGAATCATGTGTCTCAGAGACAGCCAATCAGAACGCAGCTGTCTGGTTCAGCTATGAGTTTACTGGGTCATTGGAACAGAAGGGGAGGGAGGATCAGCCAATGAGCTTCGAGCTCGATGTCTGGACAAACCAGCGTGTGTGTGATGGAGCAGAGCGCTCCAGACTGTCTGCAGTAATCGTCTGTCTGACACACATGCACAAACACACACACACACACACACACACACACACACACACACACCAAAGTAAAAGAAAAGAGATATACAGACAGAGGCTATAGACACACACACACACACACACCAAAGTAAAAGAAAAGAGATATACAGACAGAGGCTATAGACACACACACACACACACACACACACACACACACACACACACCAAAGTAAAAGAAAAGAGATATACAGACAGAGGCTATAGACAATCACTGGCCACTTCATTAGGTACCCATACATACCCATCTACGCTCATTGTGAATTTTATCAGCTCCACTGACTATATAGCAGAGCTGTGTCTGATCCACTTATACCAGCACTAACACACCACCACCACGTCAGTGTCACAGTGTGGAGAATGATCCATATAATAGCTGCTCTGTGGGGTCCAGATTATTGAAGAACAGGTTAAAGGAGGCAAAGTAAACAGAGAAACAGGTGAACTACAGTCTGTCAGTGTAGAATTATAAAGTGCACCTGTATGCTCAGTGGAGATAAAATGCACAATGAGTGTTGATGGCATGTGTTTCCAATGAAGAAGCTCTAACACATGAGTGTACATATATACCATCAATGCCCCAAGCCATTTTTATTTATTATTATTATAGCTATTATTATTACATACATATATAAAAATACAAGAGTGTGCGATATGAAAGCATTCTAATGAGTCTAAACTCTTCACACGCTTTAAAGACAACAGAAAAGGAGGCGAGAGAGAGAAGAAACAGCAGGACGACAGACGGAGAGAAGACGTTTACGCTGTGTCGATTGCATCAGATCTGGAAGGCTGCCACTAAAAAAGCAAAAGAGCCGAAATCTTACACAAGTGCATTTATGCAAACCCATCATGTTTTCGTGTCCAGGCAAACATTTACAGCACTTTAAAAATAAGTGTACTCGTTTGGCTGGCAGTGCATCAGCACTCACATAACGTGTATGCACACATACAGCAGTTACATATAGTTCACTGCATTTGTGTGAAAAAAACTCCCAATTATTTATAATTACTGCTAAAGTGCCAATCAGGAATTATCCAAACAATTTCAAGCCCTTCCCATAAGTGCTTTATGAGTCAACGGGTGTTTTTTTTGTGCTCTTCGCAACTTAAATTTGCTTTAGTCAATAGAAAAAGTGGTAAATTACATATAATATATAATTATATCTTTATTATTCACTAACCTGTGTCAACATACAAACTAAACAGTGGCAGGCAGATGTTTGGGCACCTTTGGTCCAAATAGAAAAGTGAATAAAAGGCATAAAGTTAAGGATGAAACATCACATTAATATTTGGGTCTAAATTTCCTTTTTATTCCCAAAAGGGCTTGAGTAGAACTTTGGGAACCCTACATGTTCAGAACTTATTAAAACCTGCTTTGGCAAGTATCACAGCTTGCAAGCACATTTCGCTGCCAGATAACTCTTCTTGAGGGTCAAACTTTTGTGGTCAAACAGTTGTTCCGATTTGTCTTTCTAGGAATCCTATAAGCAGTTCTCTCAAAGTTTTCTTGCTCTTCCATACCTTAGCCTGACATCCACTGGACCTGTTAAGCAGAATTTCTAAACTACATTAAAACAAGAAACAGTTGCCTAAGAACACATTGTCTTCTTAAAGCCTTCTCCTGCTCTGTGTGCATCAATTATTTTAATCCTCAAAATGCTAAGCAGCTGCTTAGATGATCCCATGCTGAATTCCTGGAGCAATATTTGAAAAGCATAGAAATTGGAATCGCCAGGCCTTTGCTAATGATGACATCGAACAAGCCACAGCTTTAACACGCTAATTATGGTCCGAGACCTTCGTAGGTGTTATCCGAGAGCTCGGTTCTCTTGGGGTGTCCAAAATTTTCCTTGGTGCATCTTTTATTTTTCACTCCAAAATTGTATAAAATAAAAATAATACAGTAATTGCTGAAAATGTTGAGATGATGTTTCTTCTTTAACTTCAGGACTGTTGGAGATCAGTTCATCTAATAATCCTAAACCCTGATGCTAGTCTTAGCTAGTCTTGATCCAAAGACACACACATAAATGTGCTTTCGCTTTTTCCGTTTTTGTAAAAAACAAACCGTGTGAAGTGGAAGTTGACAAGATGCCCTGATTTTTTGGATGTTTTTTTAGGTTTTACTGCTCATATTGCGCACACACACACTGCCTCACGTATCAATTCCACTTTCCCCCCCACTTGACCTCTTCAGACCTTTCCAGAAGTGGACCAATCAGCATGCAAGGACAGAGGGGTCTGTACAATTTCTGTAGAGTTTACAAGCAGACACTGTGGTGAGAGATGAGAAGCACCTGCCCACTTAAACACAGTCTCAACTAAACCTGAGCAAAGCAAACAAGCAAAAACAAAGAGGATGGGCGACGGGACGTGGCACCAGCACAAGCTGAGAGGTAATAAGATGATTTACAGTCTTCCTTTTCAAAGTTTAACGTGAGCTTAAAAATAACAAGGAACAATTAGGCGATTAGTCATGTATTAGTGGACGCAGCCGTGGCTGGTTTCTCATTAGGCCGTGAGCGGGCAGTCTAATTGAGCACAGAGTAGCATTCTGCTGTCTGCAGTCTCACTAGAAAGGTTTGTGCACATGAAAGTCCCCTCTCTCTCTCTCTCTCTCTCTCTCTCTCTCTCTCGCGCTCTCGCTCTCTCTCGCGCTCTCGCTCTCTCTCGCTCTCTCTCGCGCGCTCTCTCTCTCTCTTGCACACTCTCTCTCTCTCTCTCTCGCGCTCTCGCTCTCTCTCTCTCTTGCACTCTCTCTCGCTCTCTCTCTCTCTCTCTCTCTCTCTCTCTCTCTCGCACTCTCTCTCTCTCTCGTGCTCTCTCTCTCCTGCTGCTCCTAATGAGGCAGCTTCATTTAGTCAAGTCTTAATGAATGTGTGACTTGAGGTGTTTTGCCACTAGGGGGCGATCATAAGACTTTAGAGAAGCATTGCAGCACATTAGGAGACCTGGACCCGGCCTGGACTCATTATCGCTATAAAGGTTCAGCAAAACACCTTAAGACATTTCTCCTTCTTTATGTAGCCTGTAAGCCTGTAATTTAAGGCATTTATTAATTAAGAGTTAATTAATGAGCTATTAAACTGTATTATCTACTAAACAGTCCATATTTATGAACCCTGTTTTCTCCATTTATTATATTTATGAATATATATGAAAACTATTGATACAAAAGTCACTTTAATTGTAAATATAATTCAATAATTATGCCCACACACACTTACCACTGTGTGTGTGTGTGTGTGTTTGAGAGAGAGAGAGAGAGAGAGAGAGACATACACAAAACATCAGTGCTATATTATAATTTTGAGAAACACAAAAACATTAATAGCACAAAACATTAAAACCATCAGTACATGTACTCACCTTAATTTCCCCTCGGGATCAATAAAGTATCTATAAATCTATCTAGACCACATAGGATAGCCTTCGTCACCATCACACACTGATTCTTGACAATCACCGGTGGGGGTTTGTTCCTCCTTAGACCACTGTTGGTATGTATCGACCAATGCTGACTGCGAGCCCCCACGAGCCTTGCTGATTGGAGGATACTCCAGTCATGTAGCCATCAGAATCTGGCACTTGTCACTCAGATTCTTATACTTGCTCATGGCCAAAAGTTTAATGCTGGTTACTAGGGCTGTAGGATAGATGTGAGCATTGCACTGATTCTCAAAAACACAGTATTGATTTTTAATGAAGAGATTACACAGATTACGCAGTTTGGTGGTTAAATATATGTTGTGTTTTAATAGGAATTTCACAAACGTCCAGGACTTTGTTTAACTTGAGAAGCGTTTTGTTCACAAACTAGTCTCGCCCTCCCCCTATTCCATTCGGTTTGCTTGAGTGAGAAGTTACGCTATATTAAATGGAGACGGGCGAGCACTAGGACCCAGCAGGAATCCAAACCCGTTTCCCTTTAGGCCACCCTCAAGCTCACCTATTGGCTCTGCCATTTCTTGCTAATGTGTGATTGGCCATCGCTGCTGTCACTCCCTCAAATAGCGTCTGGACTTTCATCTGTAAGTTATTAACGTGTTGAGAGTTTGTTCTGCCTGTGTCACGTCAGCTAGACGTATTTTAATATCAGCGGTTTTATATTAAAATGCATTAATATTTACATTTGAGTGTGTGTCTGTGTGCGTGTGTCTACCAGTCTGTGATAAGCCATCTATTTACATGCCTCTAAGTGTAACTATTATCAAAATAATTCAGAATTTCTGCTTATTTTTACTCAAAAATGAGTTTTAATTCTGCGTGACCGTACATTCCAAACATAAGTATAACACTGGTGATAATGAGCTGGAGTGAAGTTGACTGAAAAGGTGAAACACACAATTGGGTGATAATTTTATGCTACATGCCTTTAACAGTTTATTAATATTTAATCATATGTAATGTATTATTTTATTAATGATTAATATTAATTTTATTATTCATAATGATTAATAGTTAGTATATATTAGTAGTAACCAGTAATTAGTAAAATATGAATAAACATTGACTAATTATGATTTATAATTAATAATAATAATAAAATGTATGTTCAAGCACCAAAAAAAAAAAAAAAAAAAAGGAGGGGGGGACGGGACGGGACGAAAAGGAACGCATCGTGCCCCCCTCAGACGTGTGGTGCCCCTGTAAAATCATGGTGCGTGTGATCTGCATATGCGGAGCGCCGGCCTGCATTTTTTCTTAACTTTGGTTACACTGAATCATAACTTCATCAGCAGGTCCTTACCAACACACCGCACTACTGGCAACAGGAGGAATGTATAAGAACACGCACTGAGAGCTTAAACATACACCGTCTTGTGTTATTAATTTAATATCTCCAGACTTCAAAGGGTTAATAGTTACCTGTAATTGTAATTAAATAAAACAAGCCTAATATGTGTCCTACTGTTATCACAGTCACACCTGCCGTTTGATTGAGACCGCAGCAGTGGACAGGAGCCGTGTGGTCATTCCTCTGCGCTGTGCTCCACAGGAAGTGCTGTTGTGTGTCAGCCCTGAGGTTAGAGCCCGGGAGCTCTGCAGCCTCCAGCAGCTGCTGCTTGCCTTTCCTGTTTTGACGGCTACTGTCTGGCTCGCTCCAAATAACGCCTGAACCACGGCCACAGCGCTCACAACGGCCCCCGCTCAGACCTCATATCGCGCTGCACAAAAAGAGGAACCGGTTCACCCGCACATCCGTCATGACAACCCACCCCTCCCCCACCCCAACCTCACTTAGCACTCTCACAAACACCGACCTCCTGAACTCCAGACAGGCCTGCCTCTGTACTGCAGTACTTCTAGTCGGGACAATAGGGCCTGCTTTAACCCTTAGATGCATGAGTGACTGGACCCTACACTCTTCCAGAAGTGGGTCTTTTTTGACCCGTATTAGAATCAGTGTGTTTTCATGCCACTATTGTAATTTTGACTCAAAATAATAATTTATATTATATTTTTTACTACAAAGTATGTTTTATTCCACACAAGAATTATTTCTTATTTGAAATATTTTTATTTTTCACTTAAACATTTTAAACATTTTTTAAACAATGAAATGACAATAATAACAGCAATGGAACAATGTCAACGTCCATTAAGTGAGTGAGTGTGTGTGAGTGAGTGAGTGAGTGAGTGTGTGAGTGAGTGTGTGTGAGTGAGTGAGTTAGTGAGTGAGTGCGTGAGAGTGCGTGAGTGAGTGAGTTAGTGAGTGTGAGTGAGTGCGTGAGTGAGTGAGTGAGTGAGTGAGTGAGTGAGTGAGTGAGTGTGTGAGAGTGAGTGAGTGAGTGAGAGAGTCAGTGAGTGTGAGTGAGTGTGAGTGAGTTAGTGAGTGTGAGTGAGTGAGTGAGTGTGAGTGAGTGAGTGAGTGTGAGTGAGTGAGTGAGTGAGTGAGTTAGTGAGTGAGTTAGTGAGTGTGAGTGAGTGAGTGAGTGAGTGAGTTAGTGAGTGTGAGTGAGTGAGTGAGTGAGTTAGTGAGTGTGAGTGAGTGCGTGAGTGAGTGAGTGAGTGAGAGAGTGAGTGAGTGTGAGTGAGTGAGTGTGTGTGAGAGTGAGTGAGTGAGTGATTGAGTGAGTGAGTGTTAGAATGCGTGAGTGAGTGTGTGAGTGAATTAGAGTGTGAGTTAGTGAGTGAGTGTGAGTGAGTGAGTGAGTGTGTGTGAGAGTGAGTGAGTGAGTGAGTGAGTGTGTAAGAGTGAGTGAGTGAGTGTGTGTGAGTGAGTGTGAGTGAGTGAGTGAGTGTGAGTGAGTGAGTGAGTGTGTAAGAGTGAGTGAGTGAGTGTGTGTGAGAGTGAGTGAGTGAGACAGTGAGTGAGTGTGAGAATGAGTGAGTGAGTATATATCTATAAATATATCTTCCTGACAGTCACAGTTGATAAGAATCAAAAGTTCCCATGAAATTCCATAGGAAATGAATCATTTTTGACCCACTTACGGAAGTTTGGGGTAGTAATTGAAAAAATTCAATTTCTTAAAATGTATAAAAGGTAAAACAAAAAATGTAATTGCATGACATCAGTAACATGTTTTTTGAGGAATACCTGGAATATGAAATTATAAAAACTTTTCATTACAAAGATATTGCAAAAAAATTACCTCACCGGGTCAAAAAAGACCCACTTATGCATCTAAGGGTTAATTGGCCAAAACCAGTGGCTGGAATAGAGTGAAGGTTGTTAGATACTTAATATACAAGACACATTGCAACAGTAATGATTTAGACTACAGATTATTAAGTTTGGCAGAAGGTCGCCAGTAGGCCTGTTATGATAACAAAATTTTCAAGACGATATATTGTCCTAGAAATTATTGCAATAAACGATAATATTGTCATTTTATATTATATTATATTATATATTATTGTCATTTTAAAGCACCACTATAGAAAATGATTTTTTTTTCTGGGCTCCCCAAAGGAGCTTTAAGACAATGTGCCACAACAATAATATACAGTGGTAACCCTACTTACGAGCATCCCTACTAATGAGTATTCCAGGTAACGAGTTGAGATCTCGGAATATTTTTTGTTCCAGGTAACGAGTAGAATTCCAAGTAACGAGTAGCCTAAATTAGTTCAAGTATGCCAACCGCTAGGGGCGCGGCGGTCGTAGCATCTCCTAGATGCTAGCGTAGAAGAAGAGGTCAGTCATTACCTTTGACTGCTGTCCAGTGAAATTGAATTAAGGATTAATCAGTTTTACATGTATTCTTATGAGGAAAATGCATCCAGCTAACGAGCAAACCAGCTAACGAGCTCGGCTCCTGCACAGATTAAACTCGTAAAAAGGGTTACCACTGTAGTAGCATAATAATACAATTACACAATTTTAACATAAAATTAACTTTTTATTAAGAACAGACATTGGGTTTCCAATATAAACACATTTTAATATCCTAAATAAATAAAACAAATAAAATATAACCACACTTGTACTATGTGGGTTCTGAGAAAATTGCACAAAATATTAAACAGACTTTTATAACAAAATAAACTTAACAAAACGTGCAAAGGGATGACATTGTAACATTAAGTAAAAACAAGGTGATTAAAGTAACATTTACACTACCAGGCAAAGGCGTCTGTAATATCCGCCTGACGGGAAGACCCCTCTCCAGCTGAGGTTGTGTTTTCAGCTCGGAAACTTTGGCTGGATGGTTGTGCTTTAAATGGGATCTCAGGTTAGTTGTATTGCCAGCTTTCGTTGCCACTGTTTTGAAACAAAGTTGCCATACCGGCTCGTTCGGGTTGACGGGTTCTTAAAGCCAAAATACTCCCACACCGGAGCCGTGGAATGCGGCTTTGAAACCAAGACTATCTGGATTGGACTACGCTAAACGTTCTGGCTGGAGCTGTGTAGTTTTGAGAAAGTCCTATTAGCCTCGAATACGTTCACCAGCTAACACATCTCCACCTGTGGCAGTCTCCACTGTGTGTGTAGCGGCACCGTTGCATAAGCTCTGTGTGTACTGCACTAATTTCCTAACCGATAGATGTTTAAAAAAATTATCGTGCAATAAGTCGATAACGTATTTCGAAAAGTCGAGAAACGCTACAGTTTATGCTGTTTTCATTGGCCAATAGAACAATACCACCACCTCTGTTTTGAAACAAATCAAAAATGTCATGTGACACTGTTTACTGCGTGTTTAAATAAGTGAGCACACCAGTCAGCTGTAGCAGAGTGTAAAACCATCATCATGGGTAAAGGATGTGATGACTGATGTCTAAAAAGCCATAATAATAGGGTACCAGGTGAAAGTTGGTAGCATCAGAAACTTTGTGCCTGCCAATGACATAACAGTAGTGCCACATTGATGCCAACAACTCCAGTGAGTGGTTACAGAGCAATCAACATACCACAGTGGACAGTTAACCTCTATAATGAACACAGGAGAGAGGAAAGTGTCAGTGATCGCCATGTCAGTCTGTTACGACCCGGTTCACTGCTACCCAGGCGTGAACATAATGTTCTGATCACCAATTAACTCATCCCATCCACTAGGGGTCTCTCTCCATCACTTTGCACTGTCCCTGACTCTAGGAGGGTGAAGACATGCACACGCCTCCTCCGCTACGGCCACCACCTCTTGTCAAACTACTACCGCTGATACACCGTCACTGGGGAGCCAATGTGCTTGGAGGAAAGCGCAGGATTCCCAACTCTGAATGGACCAATCAGTAGACGACTGAGCCAGCAGACATTGTAATGAGAGTGATAGGGAGAGAGAGCGCCATCTACCTGCCCAGAGAGAGCACTGCCAATTTTGCTCTCTCAGGCCCCGGCTGTTGATGGTAAACAGCATGACCGGGATTCAAACTCGCGATCCTCTGGTCATAGTGTCAGCGTTTTAGCCTGCTGAGCCACTCGGGGCCTTAAATCATAGCTGAAAGGTTAATGTAAGGCAAAACAGTCCCCCATCTTTCCCAAAAAATACAGATAGAGAAGGTGTAATGACTAGATTTGAATCATAGAAAACAAATTCCTGCAGAAATTCGGGAATTTGGTGGACTTCCCCTTCAGATTTGAGACGGCTTTTAAATATGCATGAATGCATTTGTAGATGTGAGTGTGTGTGTGTGTGTGTGTGTGTGTGTGTGTGTGTGTGTGTGTGCGTGTCGGTGCCTATAATCTCACACTAGTTACAGTAAATCCTAACTTGCTAAGTCAGCACAGATTTGCTGAGGTTGAGTGTGTGCTTACAGACATTACAGTCCTGTGAGCAGATCAAGTCTGAAATCAGTAAAAACCCTCAGGAGGAGGAGGAGGAGGGTGGAACAGCACTTCATCAGCGAACAGACAGGATTTGTCTGAGCGGTGGAGTGGAGATGAGAAAAGAAGAGGCTGAAGTGCTCCGTCAGTCACATCACACTCTCAGAATCAAAGGAACTGGACTGTTACTGGGTCAGTACCTGTCCCGTCTCTGTGGTAGAACCCTGCTATGTGTATAGAACCTTTCGTGAGAGAACAGAACTGTCAGATTGTGTTGCGATACATTTTCAGGGTTTCTGCAGGTCTAAAAATGGATTCTGTTAACTTTGTGAGATGTTCCAGAGCTGCTGTAGTGAAGGTGCACTGAGAGCCTAACCCCTAACTGCTCCCTGGGCGCCACGGATAGGGCTGCCCACCACTTCGGGCACCTGTTCTCACAGCCTGGTGTGTTTCACAGCACGGAGGTCAAATTCTGTTGTGTGCCATCACACTGGCAAAAACTTTATCTAATCTTTGCTCTGGTTAGCTTTAGCATTAACGCTAGCATTAAATTTAGCCAAAATGTAAACCTTCTTGAGTTCTTAAATCACATCTGTTGACCAAAGTCAATGGGATGAGAAACACTAATGAAAGAAAATACCTCAAGTTCCTCCCTGAAGACTGGACGGGCCGTCTTCAGCGCGCCGCTGTGCGGATAAATATCACTGCCATTAACTCGCACGTTTTATCTGAACATTTGAGCTGAGGAACCGCAGCACTTCTGACTAAGCATGTGGAGTGACCAAGAAAGACGTGCAGGACTTTGATCATTATTGTTTGCAGAGCACCTAAATTCCACCAAATAGTCTTTAAAACGCTAGCAGAGCTTCTCTTTGATGTTAAAGGTTTTGATGAGCAGATGCAAGCGTGAGCTTAAGCTCTGCATGATGAAAGTTAAACATGCACAGCTCAACACTTCCCAGTGACAGCACACAGAAGGAGTGGAAAGTGTGTGTGTGTGAGAGAGAGAGAGAGAGTGAGTGAGTGAGAGAGAGAAAGAGAGATTGAGAGACAAAAAAAGAGAAAAGGGCATGAGAGAGTGAGAGAGACAGAAAGAGCGAGTGAGTGACTGTGAGTGAAAGCCAGTGAGAGAGAGTCAGAGTGAGTAAGAGAGAAAGAGTGTGAGTGAGACTGAGAAAGAGAGAAAGAAAGAAAGAGAGAGAGAGAGAATGAGGGAAAGAGAGTAAGAGTAAGTGAGTAAGAGAGATTGAGAAAGATGGTGTGAGAGAAAATGACTGAGTCAGAGTGAGTGAGAGAGACAGTGAGAGTGAGAAAGGCAGAAAAAGCAAGTGAGTGAGAATGAGAGAAAGTTATTGAGAGTCGGAGTGAGTGAGACAAAGAGTGTGAGAGAGAGAAGAGAGAGTGAAACAGAGAAAGAGAGCATGAGGGAAAAAAGAGAATGAGAGAGAGTGAAAGAGGGAGTGAAAGAGAGAAAGAGAATGAGGGAAAGAGAGAGAGAAAGAGAGTGTGAAAGAAAGTGAGAGAGAGAAACAGAAAAAGAGAGAGAGCGAGAGAGACCGTGAGAACGAGAGGCAGTGAGAGAAAGAGCGAGAGAGAGAGAGAGAGATGGCGAGAGAGAGACAGCGAGAGCGAGACGGTGAGAGCGAGAGGCAGCGAAAGAGAGAGCGAGAGACGGCGAGAGCGAGAGAGATAGCAAGAGCGAGAGACAGTGAGAGAGAGCAAGAGCGAGAGGCAGTGAAAGAAAGAGAGCGAGAGCGAGAGAGACGGCGAGAGCGAGAGAGACGGCGAGAGCGAGAGAGACAGCAAGAGCGAGAGGCAGTGAGAGAGAGCAAGAGCGAGAGACAGTGAGAGAGAGCAAGAGCGAGAGGCAGTGAAAGAAAGAGAGCGAGAGCGAGAGAGACGGCGAGAGCGAGAGAGACGGCGAGAGCGAGAGGCAGTGAGAGAGAGCAAGAGCGAGAGGCAGTGAAAGAAAGAGAGCGAGAGAGACGGCGAGAGCGAGAGAGACAGCGAGAGCGAGAGAGACAGCAAGAGCGAGAGGCAGTGAGAGAGAGCAAGAGCGAGAGGCAGTGAAAGAAAGAGAGCGAGAGCGAGAGAGACGGCGAGAGCGAGAGAGACAGCAAGAGCGAGAGGCCGTGAAAGAGAGCAAGAGCGAGAGGCAGTGAAAGAGAGCAAGAGCGAGAGGCAGTGAAAGAAAGAGAACGAGAGAGACGGCGAGAGCGAGAGAGACAGCGAGAGCGAGAGAGACAGCAAGAGCGAGAGGCAGTGAGAGAGAGCAAGAGCGAGAGGCAGTGAAAGAAAGAGAGCGAGAGAGATGGCGAGAGCGAGAGACACAGCGAGAGCGAGAGAGACAGCAAGAGCGAGAGGCCGTGAAAGAGAGCAAGAGCGAGAGGCAGTGAAAGACAGAGAGCGAGAGAGACGGCGAGAGCAAGAGAGACAGCGAGAGCGAGAGAGAGAGACGGCGAGAGAGACAGCGAGAGCGAGAGAGACAGCAAGAGCGAGAGGGAGTGAGAGAGAGCAAGAGCGAGAGGCAGTGAAAGAAAGAGAGCGAGAGAGACGGCGAGAGCGAGAGCGAGAGGCAGTGAAAGAGAGCAAGAGCGAGAGGCAGTGAAAGAAAGAGACGAGAGAGATGGCGAGAGCGAGAGAGACAGCGAGAGCGAGAGGCAGTGAAAGAAAGAGAGCGAGGGCGAGAGAGACAGCGAGAGCGAGAGAGACAGCAAGAGCGAGAGGGAGTGAGAGAGAGCAAGAGCGAGAGGCAGTGAAAGAAAGAGAGCGAGAGAGACGGCGAGAGCAAGAGCGAGAGGCAGTGAAAGAGAGCAAGAACGAGAGGCAGTGAAAGAGAGCAAGAGCGAGAGGCAGTGAAAGAAAGAAAGCGAGAGACGGCGAGAGACAGCGAAAGAGAGAGTGAGTGAGAGAGAGCGAGAGAGAAGACTATAACTCTATAACTCTACACATTGATGAGTTGATTGGGTGTTTCAATATTATGTTTATATAATATATAAATATACAATATTACATTTGTTTAGGTCACATGACTTGTGTGTTTATTTCCAGGAATAATAAATATTACTGATCACTGATGCTGATAACTGATATCTGTATTCATTTACTAATATTCCAGTTTACATAAATATAATATCTGAATTGTAAACATTTACAAAGTTGCAACTCTTCCTCACAACATACATTATTAAGTGAACTTAGGTGAATATTTTAAAACATGAAGCTGGAGTGAATATTGAGAAAAAGGCTAAATATCGAGTGATGATCAGGACAGATAATCATACAAACCCTGATGTGAGTAATGTACACTCAGACATCTGGAGCTGTCTGTCTGTCTGTGTCTACCTGTCTTAATGTCTGTCTGTCTACCAAGTAGGTCTGATCTTAAAAGGATCCCTAAACCAAAAACAACACGAAGGAAAAATACAAATACATTATTTATTACCTGTCTAGTCTAGAGAATCAAGTCATGGCTGCATTTATTATTCATCACACACTTCTGTGTGTTTTTACTATTAATCCAGATTAAAACGTGTGTGTGGAGGAGAAGATATTCCTCAGCGTGAACTATGAGTGTGCAGAGCAAGACAGGTGCAAAAATCCATCAATGAGCACATCACTTTCACACTGTGTGTGTGTGTGTGTGTGTGACAGAGAGAGAAAGAGAGAGAGAGACAGAGAGAAATAGAGACAGAGACAGACAAAGAGACAGAGAGAGAGATAGAGACAGAGAGACAGGGAGAGAGAGAGAGAGAGAGAGATATAGACAGACAGGGAGAGAGAGAGAGATAGAGATAGAGACAGAAAGAGAGAGAGAGAGATAGACAAAGAGACAGAGACAAAGAGAGAGAGACAGAGAGCGATAGAGAGAGATACAAAGAGCGATAGAGAGAGAGAGAGAGAGAGAGAGAGAGCGAGAGAGAGAGGCAGAGACAGAGAGAGACAGACAGACAAAGAGACAGACAGAGAGATAGAGAGAGAGACAGACAGGGAGAGAGAGAGATAGAGACAAAGAGAGAGAGACAGAGAGAGAGAGAGACAGAAAGAAAGAGAGAGAGATAGATAAAGAGACAGAGACAAAGAGAGAGAGACAGATTGAGAGACAGAGATCGATAGAGAGAGAGACAGAGACAGAGAGAGACAGAGACAGAGAGAGACAGACAAAGAGACAGAGATAGAGACAGAGAGACAGACAGGGAGAGAGAGAGATAGAGACAAAAAGAGAGAGACAGAGAGAGAGAGATAGACAGAGACAGAAAGAGAGACAGAGAGAGACAGAAAGAACAAGAGAGACAGAAAGAAAGAGAGACAGAGAGAGAAAGAAAGAGACAAAGAGATAGAGACAGAGAGACAGACAGGGAGAGAGAGAGATAGACAGAGAGAGAGACAGAAAGAGAGAGACAGAAAGAACAAGAGAGACAGAAAGAGAGAGAGAGAGACACACACACACACACACACAGAGACATAGAGAGAGACAGAGAGACAGAGACAGAGACAGAGAGAGAGACAGAAAGAACAAGAGAGACAGAAAGAGAGAGAAAGACAGAGAGAGAGACAGATAGAGACAGAAAGAGACAGAGAGAGAGATAGAGACAGATACACACACACAAACACAGACATAGACAGAGAGAAAGAGAGAGAGAGAGAGAGAGAGAGATTGAGACAGAGACACAGAGAGAGAGACAGAGGGCAACAAAAACAATTTTAAAAGAGACTAGAAAAGGATTAAAAATCATGTACACACACACACACACACCTCCTGAGAGTGGTTAGGTTTCAGTGTCAGTCACACGCTTTCCTGTGGGGGCTAACACAGGCTTGGCCCTCCATCTTTCATTACCTATGCTTGACCACCCTCCCCCTCACACACACACACACACACACTTGTTTTTAGACCATGTCAGGAGGTGTGGTCATGTATACGTATGCTGCTTCTTTAATCAGGGTGTCTTTTAAAGAAATGGTCAAATGTAAAAGAAAAGTAACAAAATCTGGACAAGCTGACATACAACTTCAATGAATCCATCCATCAAATCACCACTAAAGTGAGATGTCTGTCATTGTCTGCACACAGCACTGTGAGCCACTATCAGGTCTTGGCAGGCCTGTGTGGTGCCACTTTGGATGCGAGATGGAAAATCAGACTCATGCAGAGGTCAGACAGGTTAGTAAGGCCTCAGGAGTGTGGGAACGAAGAGCTGCCCGGTTACGGCCTTGATCACTCACTGCTGCAGTAAGAGCCCAGTCAACTCAATGCCACCTCAGCACTTACTCATTCTCTCACTCACATACACACACTGCTTTGTTTTTATACAGTGTCAGGACGGGGGGTATATATAAGCTGGTCATGGTCCTCTTGTGTGTAGTAACTTCAGGCTCCTGAAGATGGCGCTGTACGAGGATGCTCAGACTATAAATACCTGCGGGGTGTGTGATGGTATTCATAGACTGAGAAGAGGTGGTACAGTGCAGTGGAACCCAAATGCCAATCACTCCTTTCATCTGCTTTGTGACCCATTTTCCACACATTGACATGAGACATTGACTGCACTGTACCACGTCTGATCATCCTCATACAGCGCCATCCGCAGGAGCCTGGAGTTACTACAACCTTAAACATGCAAGATGACAACTTTTTAGTCCAGTGAGCTTCTCTCTCTCTCGCTCGCTCTCTCGCTCTTGCTCACTTGCTGTCTCGCTCGCTATCTCTCGTTCACTCTCTTTCTCTGTCTCGCTCGCTCTCTCTCTGTCTCGCTCACTCTCTTGCTCTCTCTCTCTCGCTATATATATATATATATATATATATATATATA
>BRDA01079874.1:729-29375 GCA_036984385.1 Crenuchus spilurus | reverse complement strand
TATATATATATATATATATATATATATATATATATATATATATATATATATATATATATATATATATATATATATGTTAGAGCTAACTAGCTTGCAAATCCAAAATGGTAAAATGACAAATGTAAGGCTGGAATTACACTGTGAAACTGTTATGCAACTAGATGCATGCTGAGTTGCATGCAGCATGATTTTCATGCACATTGAAAGTTAAGGCTGCTTTTCATTGATTAAGCAAATCAGGTGCAATTTAGTCTCATAAAGATTTTAGATTCTTCCAAGTAGACACACAACTGACACACAACTGATCTCAAACACATTAAGAGGGCAAAAATGCAAGTAATTAACTCTTGACAAAATGTATTTCTTGTTTTATTTCTTTGTTTTATGTATTTCTTCATAGTTTAGATGACTTTAGTATTAATCTACAATGTAGAACATTTTTAATCATGAAAAACCACTGAATGTCCAGAAGGTGTGTCCAAACTTTTGACGGGTATTGTAATTCAGCAATTCAGCTCCCAAATGACACAATGTTGCCTGCTTGCATGTAATGTACTTATTTATTTATGGCCTCTCAGAGATAATTATGTAGGATGCAACGCATAGACACAGCTAAAATGAGCTTTTCTTAGCTTTCTGATCTTTAGTGCTGTTATTTAATGGATCACTGCATCAGAGATCAATTGCTTTTGGTCACAGACAATTTACCTACACCATAGTTGAAGGAAAATGTTTGGTTGATAAAGAGTACTTACTCTGGAAGTCCATTCATTGTACTCATTACATTCTGCTAACAAAACACATGGATGACATGCATTAGGCCTAAATGTTAATTCAAAGTACATAAATGTCTCGCTCAAATCTACTTTTCTAATTAGAGTTTGTACAACTCTGGATATGAAGAGATATTGGGTCGAGAGTGCTGGAAATAGCTTAATTGTTGGTGTCAGTGGAGCAGCAGCCAGGCCACAGATGGTCCAATTGGAAGAGCTCAATGCATCTGGGGCCAGAGGGACAGATGGAGATGGAGGGATGCAGAACAGCAAGCACAAACTCTGCTTGAGAGAAGAACCTTGGAAACACATCAAGACACCTCTTCTCCCCCTTCCAGTGTATCACAAAAACAAGTGTGTATATTCTGGTGTTGTGTACTCACATCTGGATCCAGTGTTAAGCAGCAGTTGGATTCTGTCTGTTATGTGATTGTGATTCAGGAAATTCACATCACAAACAAAGCTGCATCAGGCTTGGATTCGCCCTAAGGTTCTTGATCCTCTTCTGTTCAGTTTTGAGATTAATTTTGTGCATTAGCATCTCATTTCCACCAAAAAAACTAGCAAAAACACAATTTCCTCATCCCCTGTCCTGCCCTATCTTAAACTCTGCCACAGCGTCTGTTACTGGCATCGCTGAAGATAATTCAGGGACAGAAAAAACAAGTATTTTCCAAAGACATGCCAAGATAAGCAGCTATGATTAATTGGTCTTAAATGTTGGTCATGACCACCGCCAGACATTCTGCGCGATCTGCTCAGGAAAGGAAGAGAGCACTGGAGTGCCATATTTGGTGACTGAAAAAAGTCACGTCTCAAATTTCAGTTTGCATGAAGAGAGCTGCACACTACTGCCACTGATGTCTGTTGTCATGCTAGCAATGCCTGATGGATGGGGGACTACTTCTTTACAGCACGTTTGAGCCCAAAACAATCAAAATCACATCCAGTCTGGATGAGCTCTTTTTACAAGAATATGAGCTGTGTTTGTGCTCTTGCTTGTTAGATTGTTACAGTACAGACTGATATCATGGCTACAGTATGTATAATAAATAACTACAGAGTACTTGAAAACACCTGTAGCAGGAAATGGAATATCTGAAAGTGAAACAGCAATCAGTGCATTTAAGAAGGGATCAGATTCCTTTTGTCCAATCAATGTCCAATAAATTGCACACAATGCCAACTACAAAATCTCTCTCTCTCTCTCTCTCTCTCTCTCTCTCTCTCTCTCTCTCTCTCTCTCTCTCTCTCTCTCACTCTCTCAATAAGTCTCCAAACTAACTGATTGACACAGTAGCTGCATCTTTTTTTAACAAGCAGATGCACTTTAATCACCTCATTTTAAAAGTGCAAAGCTGTAGTATGCTAATTGTGAAGTGGACATATATTGGTAAAGTGTACTGCAAAATGTGCAGCAACAGATGAACTATTGTCTTTCATTTTACATTTACAAGGTGAACCAACACAGTAGGCGTGCCTAACAGAGTAGCCAGTGAGTGGACACAGTGTTTAAAATGTACAGCACTTCTGTTGTGTCTTGTACTTGTACCAGCACCATATTACACGTCACCACCACATCAATGTCACTGAAGTGCTGAGGTGAAATATAACAGGTTGAAAACGGAGCCAGCAAAATATGCAGATGGACTATAGTCAGTAATTGGAGAACTACAAATAATAATAATAATAATAATAATAGTTGTTGTTGTTGTTGTTGTTGTTAATAATAATAATAATAATAATAATAATAATAATAATAATAATAATAATAATAATATTTGTTGTTGTTGTTGTTGTTAATAATAATAATAATAATAATAATAATAATAATAATAATAATAATAGTTGTTGTTGTTGTTGTTGTTAATAATAATAATAATAATAATAATAATAATAATAATAATAGTAAAGTTTTGTAATTATGGTTGTATAGAACTCTTTGCACTGATGACAAACAACTTCTGCAGTTATCTCTGACTAATTCCAGTTTGTGTGTTTTGCAGTAATGAACTATGAGCGATGGTGTAAAGTAGCTAAATATTGCCATATGGTCTGATTTGCTCGCACCCAATGACTAAGACTGGAATCAGTTAAGCGTTAACTTGTACTTAACGTTAATTGATTGGGTCTGAGATGAGCTGAGAGCTCTTTAATTATGTGTTTAATATGCCGAGATGATATTAAACTGCAGTTCTCTGGGTGATTATTTTAATATTAAAAACACCATCATCAGTTTGCTCTGCCTCTGCAAATATGATGCCTTAGTTCTTCTAAATTACATATTTCAATGGGATATTAATGTGCACATCTGTAGATGTTGTATGGGCTCCCTGTATACGCACAATCATTATTGCAGCAAATTGAAAAAAAAGTTTGTCAACTTACTTTAGTGCTGAAGTAAGACAACCATCAAAAGTGACTCACTTACATCTGGAGCTCTGTGTTAAATAATGTTCACATTCTATTCATTTGTAGTTTATTTTCACTGTCTGTCTCAGTTAGCAGTCATAGTTCTTGCTATGCTGTGTCACTGCCACTGGAACACTGCATCATCTATCTTACTTCCATAGTGATCTATATGATCTTAGCTATTAAGCTAATAAATCTTTCTCTCCTTCAGTTCACTTTTCATCTAATTGCAAACCTGACCAAAGCTTAACCTGACCCTGAGAAGTGCGGTCATTCTGCATGTATTCAGAATACAGATTCGAATTAGGTCATGCTTATAGTACATGTGGTCATCTAATTGTTTAATGTGTATTTTCAACACAAAATACTGACAAAACCCTGTGTTCACTGGATGAATACCTAAGAGAGTGTTAGAGAGAGAGAAAGAGAGAGGGAGAAAACCCCACTGAGAATCAACTCCATATGGCTAAAGATACATTTTCTCTACTACCTGCACTGTGTTGCTGTAGGCCCACTGCTTGACAACAGAAGAATGTGTCAAATAACACAGCCTGCAATTACCAAAGCAGAAGTAACCTCATTTAGCATAGGAGAGTGTCCACACTGGCCTGTGATGAAGGCTGCACTGCTCTCTTCACCAGGAAACAATTTGTGTGGTGATGTTGCCTACAACCAGTGATTAAGTAGACTATCATGCACAGGAAGTATTAGTGCTGTCCTTCACGCCCCTACATTTCTCTCTAATGCCGCATTCCCCACTGTGAGATCAGGATGCCAGGACACGGGGGGACCGTTGTGCTTCAGCATGCCTATCTCTATGACAATCCGAGACCTGGATAATGAGTGGACCTGGGCTGTAAGCTGGACTTGTTTTCATCTGCAGTCCTTCTATATGTAGGAACGACATCCAACTTCCTACATCCATCCCTGCAAAGGTTTATGTTTACGTTTATATCATTTGGCAGATGCTCTTATCCAGAGCGATGCACTAAAGGACTTTGTTTCCATTAAAATAATTATCTCAGCCAGTACATACATGTAAAAAAAGGTCTAGTCACATGTGCTATGCAGTAGGTGGACACTATTGCACCTTCTGGAACTGTGGGCAAATATGTGATATAGACCAGGGGTTCTCAACTGGTCTCAGCCCGGGACCCATCTTTTCTCATGGTCATTAAGTCGGGACCCACTTTTATAGAATACAAGCCAAACAAATTTATTTTTGAAAAATAGCCTTCAAAAGCACATTTAAACATACATATGCATGTAAAGAGAATTTAAGAGATTTCAGGAGGGACACGACTGGCTTGATTTGGGGGGTTTGAGGGGGTGCTGTAAATATTAATACATTATTTACAAATTATGATATGTTTATAATATACTAATAATAACTTAAGTGTTATCAATAATAAAATAATAACCTTTATATTTATCAATAATAAAATGTAACATATTCATTCATTATCACACCCACTTTATCCTCATCAGGGTCGCGGTTAGTCCCCTACACCCTCACTGGGCGCAGGGCAGGGCATTACACTATTCAACTAAGCCCAGGACAGGGCGCTAGTCCATCGCTGGGTGAACACACACGCACACACATACATGCACACACATACATACACATACATACACACACATGGACAATTTAGAGTAGCCAATTCACCTGACCTCCATGTTTTTGGACTGTGGGAGGAAACCGGAGTCCCCGGAGGAAACACACGCAGACACGAGGAGAACATGGAAACTCCGCTCAGATGTGGACTTGAACCCAAGACCTCAGCGCTGAGATGCAAACGTGCTAACCACTAAGCCACCGTGCCAATTTAACATATTATTATTATTAAATATTTATAAACTGTTAAAAGCACGTAGCATAAAATTATCACCGAATTCTTTGCTTCCGAACATCATCACAAATTTAAACAGAAGAGTAACCAGCAGTGTTGCCAGATCTTGCGAAAGAAACAATCAACCAGCTCTATGAAAACAAGCCCAAAATAAGCCCAAATGGCAATCCACCAAATTCAGTAAAACAGTATAAAGGTTAATATTTATTATGAGAATATACACAAACAACACAAAAATTAAGCTAAACTCTTTTAATATAAACATTGTCAGGCTACGTAGGTGGCTATTTTTAGCTCATTTCTTTGTTTTGTGTCATTGTGTTTTGGGGCACTGAAACCCATGTTTGTTAGCCTCAGTGTGCAGAATTTTTGTGCTTCTCATATTTCGCTATATTATGGGGAGCTGGGAGATAATCAGAGTTTCACTCGGAAAGAAAGTCAAGCCCAAAGCAACTTCACATTCAAAAACAAGCTAAAAAAAATGCAACCCGCCACTCACGAGATTTGCAAGCGACTTTAGAAAAAACAAGCACAAAGTCGCTTATAATAAGCGGACTTGGCAACACTGATAACAAGCAAATGGTGGTTACCATGGCAACGAGAATGCTGTGCACTCGATGGCCACCTGCCTCTCTGTCTTTTTTTTCAATTTAAAAGACGAGGACAAAATCAGATAAGCATTAATTATTTTTTAATGGTTTTAAAATGTATTATTTTTTACAATCTGTCCGCGACCCGCCCAGAACGTGGTCGCAACCCACCAGTTGAGAATCGCTGATATAGACTAAACCTTTAACATCCTCACCAAGAAATAATAATCATTTTTTTTGGGCAGGTGGGGGTGAGGAGTGGGATAGTAATAAAACCAATCAATGTTGTTGTTTTTAAACATACAATGAGATGACACTTTATGGTAAGTCAGAAAATAAACCACAAAAACTGTACAATAAGATGTTAATTTAGTTCACTTTTTAAACTAATCTGTGTGGTGGTGTAACAGCATTAATGGCTTTTCAGCATTTGATCCAGTTTATTACTTGTGGTTTGGCTATGAAGCTGCTGGTTTACATTCATACAAGAAAAAAAATTCAAAAAAAAAATTTCTAGTGACCTCTAGTGAATGTATTTTAGCCTACTATACCTCTACCGATTGGTAGAGATGGCACAATCACATTGTGTTAAAATCAACACATTCTTCAATAAGATACAGTGACTTAAACGTACTCTACCAAATTGTTGACCAGGGGTGCATTTCCCAAAACGTTCTTAACGCTAAGTACTTCGTAACCTACTTACGAACATTCTTAAATTTATGAGTGTTTCCCGAAAGCCTTTGTAACCTTTGTTGGAAGATAAGAAGGCTTTTGGGAAACAGTCGGAAAAATCGCGTTCTTAAAGTTACGTCATTCTTAAAGTTGTTCGTAAATCACTAAGTTCAATCGCTTTAGGGAAACGCACCCCAGGATGTTAAAAGGTTAAAACTGCCCCATTCTTAAATTAACAACCATACATTCACCACTTTAAAAATGCATTCCTTGCAAATGACTTAGAGGTCACTTTCTACTGATATACAGTAAACCCCCCGTATAATAAGTAGATATGTTCTAGAGAAAATTCCAAATAGGTGAATCGTGAATAGGCGGGAGTTCACTGTAATCATTTTGAATGAATGCTAGAGGATGGCATCCCCAAAAAGACAAAAATTTAATTTGACAATAACCATCCCTCCTAGTCCTCCTGTGGAGTAATGATAACTGTTATAGTAATATTCTGGAGGAATTTGTTATGAATCGACCAGCCACCAGTGTATTTGCACTCATTGTCCATCACTTAGCATATAAGTACAGTTTGTCATTCTACATTTACAGACTTTGACCACCAGTGAAGGACTAGAGGACCAACACAAACTGTGTAGCAACAGATGAGCTACTGTCTCTGACCTTACATGTACAAGGTGGACCAACAGTGTAGGCGTGTCTAATGGAGTGGACAATGAGTGATCCACTCACACCAGCACAGCATACACTGTTTCACAACAAACCAGCACCACTTCAGTGTCACAGCAGTGTTGAAGATGGTTCACAAAAAGTGGTCCTGTGAGCATCTTGATTGGTTTTAACTGAAGTGGCTGGTCAATGTAATCATTAAGTGACATTTGACAAGACATTTAATGACTGGAGTTACAGTGAGCCTGACAAAGCCCCAAACCAATCATTTAAACTTTCCATCCTTTTTAAAAATGTTTTACATATCAAACACTGACTACAGTACACTTACATATGCTTCATTAATCAGCTGACAGTGAGTTCACAGGGCCAGCATTATGTAAAATGTTCTCTAAATGTTATGGGAAAGTCTCTAACTGTTCACTAACAAGGAGAACTTACAGAGGTTTCTAATAAAGGATCCAGTCATTGCACTTCTTTGTGCATTGCTTCACCCATTCTGTGAATATTATTCTATATCAGTTGTCTGGTTATTCACCAGCAATCCTAATTATTTAGCATAGCTGCACTGCAGATGCCATTCAGGTGTTTTACTCCAGGATACACATTTCCTTCTAAGAAGAAAGAAACAGAACAGCAGTGTTAGACTGAACATCAGTTTTGTTAGCTTGAACAAGAGTCAATTTAACAACACTGTAGACAGTAGAATACATTAATATATTTAGCAGGTATGCAAAGCAAGAAGTTACATCAGATATTATCTTCTACCTGATTCTACACTTACTGCCCTCTTACTGGTCAACCATGGTCCTGTGATCACTGATTCCTGGGGAACAAAGTACAGTAACTGTACAGTATTTCTAACCTCAAATCTATAGATCAGTGTAAAGTAGATGAATCTCATATAGTCTGTGAATAGAACTACATTATATGTGTTTTTAATACAATGAAAGTCATGTCTAATTATTTAGTTAGCCCACAACACATAAAGAGCAATTTATACTTCTGCACTGAACCTACAGAATAGCCTAGGCGTACCTTACGCATAGCCGCAGGCCCTATGCCATTGCCTATGGTGTAGCCTGATGCGCACTTACCCAGACATGTCATCGATGCAGACCGCTGCAGCTGTGAGTGCTTCGCCACATCGTATCCCTGCCTCTGCATTTCCACTTTCACTGTCATTTTTAAAATCATCATTACAGGCTGAGAAACACTAGAGAGAAACCAGCACAAACATACCAACACACTATAAATGCATGCCAGAGCGTAGGTGTCATGTTGACTTGACTCAGAATTATAAATTGGCCTTAAGTGGGGACAACACCAGGAGAACAAACTACACCTGCCGCAGAATGGACTAAGCACAGCACATGCACAGCAGTCCAAAGGTGTGCTGATTCAGTCTACATTGCATGCAGTGGCAAGAATTTTGAACAGCTTCTCTAGCCTCAGGCAACCCATGTGACCCAGTAATTGAGGGATCAATAAGGAAACTGTCGATTGTGTCATAGTGACAAGGAGAGGGAGGAAAAAAACAAGAACTGCACAAAGCAAATAAGGCTTCACCCCAGGCACATTCATCTACCTGCAGGTCGATGCAATAGAGACACCGGGCAACAGTGCCACAAACCATATCATCATTCACAAAGGGCCACCAAGGGAGGGTGAAAAGTGTGATATGCAATTACCCAAGCCTCACTCCCCCCATCTGGACATGGGGCAATTTCCCTGTCACTCGATTAGATGCCACTGGAAATAACATTTGTTAGCAATTGTTTTAATCTGCTGTTAGGTTATGACTTTGGTGTAAGTCACCAGGTGGTGTCTGGTTGTCAGGGACAAGCTAAAATGGCATTAAGGGATGCACCGGGATGTTCTTGATCAAATGAAGAAATCTGTCCAGTGGATAGGCTTGTTTCAGTCCATCTGGAGTCCAAGTATTGTTCATTGATCATATGCTAATCAGAGCTTCCGACAGCTCTCGCCCACTCTCACGGTCACACATGGATCCTGATCCGGCCGATAAAGACGAGAGAGGCAGGAGCAGGCCAAGTCGGAGGGAAACCCTCGCTGGCAGGCTTCAGCGCCTACCTATTGATCAGACTCTATTCTCTCCTATCGATATTCCCCTGCCTATAATACAGCTTGCTGACTGCATGGCGAGCTTGTTAACAGGGCCAGATAAATAACACAATTCCTGTGAGCACCAATTATATTCAGAGAGAGAAGAGTTGCTTTGTCCCCCTCCCTCTCCCTCTTTTCCTCCATCCTCCTTAACTATTTTCCATGGTGCTTTGACTATGCCACTAATCCGGTGTATGCAAGGGGGTTGAAAGAGAGTCTGTCCTGCTTTCTTTGCTGTTATGTAGATGCCTCATTTGGGTAATTGTGACATACTTGTTTAAACCTGTATTAGGATCAATGGGGCCTAATTGATGCACTGTGCCTTGCCTTATTTCAGCATGCCCTACTGTCTGGCCCCAAAAGTGAGAAGAGGGGGAAAAAAAGAAAAGAAGAAGTCAGAGAGGGAAAGAAGGTCCTTAATCAATCCACAAGGAGAAAGAAAGATGACAAGTGAAGGCTCGTTTGGTTTTTCCACCACAAGTGCCTCGCTTCTCATGCTGAGACAGTGGCCAATTCATGTTTTTTTTCACATTTCTTGAGTGATGTCTCACTCCCTCCAAACACCACCAAGGCTTCTTATCTCTACACAGTGTATGAAGCACAGGAGATCATGTCCACAATGCAAACAGCATCACACAGACCAGTGTGGTATAGAATAACTGAGAGTGAAAGCAACAGTGAAGTGTATATTTGTAAATTGAGCTTTGCAAGACTGTCAATTTATCTGATGGTGCCAATGTCTCATCTAGTCATTATTATTCCTCACTCTAAAGATACAGCTAAAACCTCACCTGTGGAGAGCATGCAAATAATTAACAGTTCTTTGTCTCTGCATTTCATCAGTACATTAAATTGTTCTGAGTCCATCTTTGCTATTCTAAGTGATTTCAATACAAAATTATCCAAAATAATTGATGATCACATTGCACACAAGCCCTTTAAACAAATAATAAAAAACACATTATAATACTTATATAGTTAGTGGGTAACTATGCAAGAACTAAGCAAGATTGAATGAACAGTGCTGCATTACCACATTAATCACTACCATTGACTACTCTAAGGAATTATCTTTAATTGCTCTGTATTTAATAGTAAACTAATGCTCAAGGTATAAAGTAAACAATATATAAATATCGTTGAGTTTGTATTGTCGCCCTGTATTGTTGTTGAGTTTTTATTGTCACCCTGTATTGTTGTTGAGTTTGTATTGCTGCCCTGTATTGTCATTGAGTTTGTATTGTCGCCCTGTATTGTTGTTGAGTTTGTATTGCTGCCCTGTATTGTTGTTGAGTTTGTATTGTCGCCCTGTATTGTTGTTGAGTTTGTATTGCTGCCCTGTATTGTTGTTGAGTTTGTATTGCTGCCCTGTATTGTTGTTGAGTTTGTATTGCTGCCCTGTATTGTTGTTGAGTTTGTATTGTCGCCCTGTATAGGTGTTGAGTTTGTATTGTCGCCTTGTATTGTCCTTGAGTTTGTATTGTCGCCCTGTATTGTTGTTGAGATTGTATTGCTGCCCTTTATTGTCACTGAATTTGTATTGTTGCCCTGTATTGTTATTGAGATTGTATTGTCACCCTGTATTGTTGCTGAGTTTGTACTGTTGCCCTTTATTGTCGCTGAGTTTGTATTGCTGCCCTGTATTGTTGTTGAGATTGTATTGTCGCCCTGTATTGTCCTTGAGTTTGTATTGCTGCCCTGTATTGTCATTGAGATTGCATTGTTGCCCTGTATTGTCCTTGAGTTTGTATTGTTGCCCTGTATTGTCCTTGAGTTTGTATTGCCGCCCTGTATTGTCCTCGAGTTTGTATTGTTGCCCTGTATTGTCCTTGAGTTTGTATTGCCGCCCTGTATTGTTAGAGTTTGGATTGCCCTGTATTTTCATTGAGTATGAATTGTCGCCCTGTATTGTTGTTGAGTTTGTATTGTTGCCCTGTATTGTTGTTGAGATTGTATTGTCACCCTGTATTTTCGTTGAGTTTGTACTGTCGCCCTGTATTGTCATTGAGTTTGTATTGTTGCCCTGTATTGTTGTTGAGTTTGTATTGTCTCCCAGTATTGTCATTGAGTTTGTATTGTTGCCCTGTATTGTTGTTGAGTTTGTATTGTTGCCCTGTATTGTCATTGAAATTGTATTGTTGCCCTGTATTGTCACTGAGTTTGCATTGTTGCCCTGTATTGTTGTTGAGATTGTAGTCACCCTGTATTTTTGTTGAGTTTCTACTGTCGCCCTGCATTGTCCTTGAGTTTGTATTGCTGCCCTGTATTGTTGTTGAGATTGTATTGTTGCCCTATATTGTCACTGAGTTTGCATTGTTGCCCTGTATTGTTGTTAAAATTGTATTGCTGCCCTGTATTGTCATTAATTTTGTATTCTTGCCCTGTATTGTCATTGAGTTTGTATTCTTGCTCTGTATTGTCGTTAAGATTGTATTGATGCCCTGTATTGTCATTGAGTTTGTATTATTGCTCTGTGTTGTTGTTGACTTTGTATTGTCGGCCTGTGTAGTTGTCACTGCCGAGTTGGTTTTTGATTCATAGTCACAGTTTTGAGTTCATATTCAAGAGTTTTTTTTTTCTAAATAAACATCACACCACACCCTCCATCCACCTCTACTCCTTCTTCTGACAGAGATGAAAGCAGATACAGTATATCTCTTGTTTTCTGTTACCTACTGAGTAATTAATCCAAATTTCTTGTAGTCAGTGGTAGGGTATGGACCACTATTCAATCATTTTTGTTTGTCTTTGTAATTTCCCTCTGGGATCAATAGAGTATTTCTGATTCTGATTGTTGCTTAGATCCTGCATACAGTAGTTACCATTTAAATATGACCACACTATTAACAAGTGTTATTAATATTATTTACACCCTCTAAATATGAGAGTTTGATAGACTCTTGTACAATTTCAGTGACAATTTGAATAATTTTGTACTGAAAACAGAGTGAGCAATGAAGGACTCGGTCCAGGTAAATGCACTGATGAATCACATAGTCAAAGAACAGTTAATTATTTGCATGTTCTCCACAAGTGATGTTTCAGCTTTTAATTAGTAATTAAAGTTTTATTTATAGTTCTTTGTTAAGCTTTCCAGAAATGCAAGTCCAGCAAGTGCAAGTCAGTGGAGACTTTGTGAGGAAAACAATGATCATTTCCACTACTTGACATAAAATTATGAAACTAAGAGTTAATTGTTAGGCTTAACCATCTTCCTGAATCTCCTTTAGCCATTCTTGTATAGTCATGTTGGTTGCAGTTTGAAGAAAGGAATAAATCTTCCTTTTATTAGCTTAAATTTTGAAGCTCTCACTCTCTAACTAAACTTGCCAACTACTGACTATACAAGACTTGAATCTAAAGCAGACTTTCAGTGTGAGTCCTCAGTTGAATACTGGGAGCATTAAGTTTTCAGCCCAGTTTGACTGCTAAGCTGGATAAAATGTCATAAGGCAGACATCTGGTCTTGCTGAAATGAGGTACTGCTAAGTGTTCTTATCACAATCATGACACCTTCCCACATCTCTGATATCTCTACAATAGGTTAAAAGAGACAGGGCCTGAAGATCATATATAAAATTGTCCTATTAGTTGAATTGGAGAATTGGAACATTCTGTTCCTTCAACATTTTTAGTCCACTTCCACCAAGGTTTTGCAGTGCGCCTGCACTGGGGCCTTGAGCAGAAGGGGCTTGTGTTATGGTGGAACCATGGTATAAAGCACTTTATTAAATCCCTTGTTTTCTCATTACTGGAAGTGTACCAGCGCCTGTGCAACAACACGGAGGAATCACATTGTGATTGGCTAGAGCTTCAGAAGACCCATGTGGAGAAAGACAAAAGAAGTGGTCAGCTTTTCATCAAACGGATTCACTTCATAGGCCAGGGCTCTCTAAATGACACTTTGGGTACACAAACACATGTGCCCAGAGATTCCAAGAAAGCACAAAACTGCACAAACACACATACACTAGAAATGCCAGTAAACAGCAGAAAGGCAAGCAGAGGATGAAAGCTTTTGCATGAAACCACATCTTCCTGCAGTAAAAAAACTGAAAGGGATACATTATGACGTCCTGTTCATTGTCCAAACTGCACTCTATGACTTGTTTTTGGGAATCAGGGTCAGCCAAACATGTGTCTGTGTTTATATGCCCAATACATGGACATGCACTAAAAAAACAGTAACACACACAAAGTCCTGTGACATGGATAATCAGAAATTCCCAGCAGTGTATCACAACTTCATATCATGAAAAGTCAAGTCCGAGTTCAAACTGAAGACATCTATTTTTCCACCAGAGCAAAGAAAACTTTTCCCCATTAGTAGACAGAAAGCTGTTGTTTTTTTTGTTTCTAATGCAAATACCCATCCACTTAGTAATTACCTCACACAGTAATTGGCTTAGGAACTGCTACATTCAAACAAGACACTTTTGAAAAAGGCTCAATAAAGTATTGGTTCACTAGCAAAGCAAAAAACGAGATTGATCATCATAGAAGGCTCAGAGCTGGGCAATAATAATTGGCTGCATATCCTAATTAAGTAAGATGAAAAAACAGCAGGTATCCTTAAGGGAATCCACAAAAGTTTTCCATCTCAGTTTAAAAATGCAATAATTCCTTGGGCTAAAATTGCATTTGCATTTATCCAAGGAATGGGAGACTGCACTTATTAGTTCTCAGTAATGACTGTGACTCCAGAAGATCCTTTTCTGTTCTCTCTAAAAAGCTAACACAAGACAAACGGCGAGTGTGTCTCTTAGCCCTAAGTCTTCATATAAAGCCGTATCCTGGTAAACACCTGCGCCTTCAGCGTGGTCTGTGTGATCGGTGCGTGTGAAGCTCAGCTTGTTGGCCTGTAGATAATGGGAATAAGCAGGGATGTGAATGAGCTCTGTGTGCAGCTGACAGGGGCTTTATGGATGGCCAGCCGCTATCTTGCCCTAAGAGGCATATCCATTCCTGACGGCCATTAGAGAGCGGCGCTGGGCTGTGCACGCTGATGTGTTTCAGAGATGCAATTTCACAGATGCACTCGCTTACAACCAAATAACAACAGCCCTCGTCCTCTGGGTGGCTGTCATCAGCTGATATTAGAGTGTTTATCAGTATGACACTGGCCAAACACCACCAAGAATACATGAATATATGCGTGCAGCACACTGATCAGAAAGAGAGTTCATAGTCAGGTGAGAGAGACAAAACTTGTAGTACAATTATTGATGATGATACACTCAGCATTTATTAGAAAGTCTTGGGGCCACCTTGCTGTGGCAGACATGACATAGCAGTACACTAGTTCTTGTGTTAGTAACCATAGAACCAGTCTCAGCTGGACAATTTCCTCACTCTTAACCAAGCAGTTAAGATAAATAACTTCAAACCCACGTGTTACACCTTAATACCCATGCCAATAAATCAGTCCTGTTTTGAGAACGGTTCACCCCTCAAATGTCAGGTCAGCAGTTTTTGCATCTTATACCCAGCAAATAAAATGTACTTTTTTGAAATGCACTTAAATGTACTCTAATCACTTGTGATATGTTTGCACTTGCAATTTTCTGCATATTATACCTTCTATCTCAAAGATGAATTATTCTTTGTATTGCATCTTCTATCTAGGTATTCCCTCTAGCTCTTGACTCTGGTGGTATTCTAGTTTAAGGGTGCTTGAATCTGTTTTTATTAGCAAATGATACTTTTTCTGATAAAATGATAAAAGCTCTGTGTAAGTCACTGTGGATGAGAGGATCTGCTAAATGCTGTAAATGTAAATGAAGGTTAGGCTTTATTTTGATTTTTTTCTTCTTTTCTTTGCTTTCCTTTCTTGTATTTATCTTGGTCACTTGTGCTTTTAAACGTCTTTAAATAACTTCATCCAGTGATGCTGTGGTACCAGCGTGGGTCCTGGGCATGGTGGTCCATCCATAAAAGAGATGTTGAAATCTCTAGTTTCAGTGATTCAGCACATTTCATGCTGTTTTCTATTTGTTTGACATTAGTTTACCTTTGAGAACATTGAAGGTTCACTTGTTTGTTCAGTAATGAGATTTATGTGTTACCACAGAGCTTATTTAATGTCCAAAGCATAAACACATGTCAATCTATTCCTGTGTTTATTGGAGATTGTTTAGGGGTGTGTCACTTTCTTTTGTTAGACCTTCTTTCTACCTATTTTTATATCTAAGAGATAGGGTAGTTGGATGTCTTTTTTTTTTGCTTGTGCAGGGAAGTTAGTTCTTTTTTATAATTGATGTTGTACCTTTGTGAAAGATATTCATAAAGCAGAAGACGTTAACTGCAATTACAGTGGAACCACTGTTTTGGTCATTAATCTGTTCTAAATTGTCTCATGATAACCAAAATGACTGATAACTGAAGCAATGTTTCGAATAAGAAATAATGTAAATCCAGTTCATCTGTTCCAGACACTCCAAAATATTAACAAAAACACATTTTATGTAGAATAACTATAGTTTTACATACAGAACACAATGAGAAATAAACACAAGACTAACGAAATAGATAAATGAACATTTAACATCCCACATCTGTTTTAGAGAGAGCTGGTGAGGTCCAGGCACACCCATTATCAGGGTTCTCAGCCAGTGTTTGTTTTCACACCCGTTTTCAGGCGGTAGTGCTGCTCGGCGTCGCTTTAATATGACCAGTTTTAGTTTGTTTTGAGTTTAGTTTGTTTTTGATTATTTGGGTGCTTCTCAATCCTTCTCAAGTTTTTATTTTTTTGTTTTTCCAGAATGAATGATGAACGCTTGAGTGGATGCTTTGTTTTCACAAAATTAGCGGCGAGTCACATGGGGACGATGAGGAAAATCTGGCAGATGAATGATAACTGGGGCAACATATCCCTGAAAAAAGTTGCCGATAACTGAATTGTATGATAACCAGTGCAAGCAATAATTAGTTTTTTTTTTTATTTTATTTAATGATATAGCTTTTGATGATCCCTAGCGTAGAATTAAAACTTTTGCTGTAAACACAGTCCTGTGCTTAGAGACTGAGTGATGGTGAATGTGTTAGATCAGGGGTGCACAATACGTCGATCGTGATCTACCGGTCGATTGCAAAGGTAGTGTGGGTAGATCACATGGCATTTAAAAAAATAGATGTCAGCCTATCATTCATCCTTGCTATAAAACATCTCACTTGATTGACATACAGAGAGACTGGTTGAGCACTAGGACCCAGCGGGATTCCAAGCCCATCAATCTGAAAATCCTGTTTCACTTTAGACCGCTCACAAGCTCATTCAATTGGCTGTGCCGTTTCTTGCTAACGTGTGATTGGCCGTCTCCGCTATCGCTTCACAAAACAGCATCTGGCGTTTTTCAAGTTGGCCAGCAGTCTGTGTTTACCTGTCACTGTAAGTTGTTAACATGTATGTTTGTTCTGCCTGTGTAAGAAACCTAAAACTGAGCATTTCCATACAGAGTGGAAGACTTTTTTACTGTCATTTTGAAGTGTGTTTGTCTTGACTGCATTATTCAGCTTCAGCCTTTTCACACATGAAGATCATTAAGTCCAAGTACAGTATTGTTCCACCATGACTGATGATCATTTGGAGGTTTGCTTGAGGCTGGCTATCAGCAACTACTGTCCAGACTATGCATCCCTGACTGATTCCATTCAGTGCAAGTCATCAGAGTAAAGTAGGCTAATGACAAAACATGTACACAGTTGTATTGTGTAATGTAGTTATTCAAGGTACACCTTGAATACATTGTGCACATAAATTGTTAGTTATAAATAAATATTCATTCATTATACCACCTGCTTAATCCTTATCAGGGTCGCGGTTAGTCCCCTACCCCTTCACTGGGTGCAGGGCAGGGCATTACTTTATTCAACGAAGCCCAGGACAGGGTGCCAATCCATCACTGGGTGTACACATATGCACGCACACACACACACACACACACACTTACAGACAATTTAGAGTATCCAATCCACCTGACCTCCATGTTTTTGGACTGTGGGAGGAAACCAGAGTCCCCGGAGGAAACCCACGCAGACACGGGGAGAACATGGAAACTCCGCTCAGATGTGGACTCGAACCCAAGACCTCAGCGCTGAGAGACGAATGTGCTAACCACTAAGCCACCGTGCCGCCCTATAAATAAATATGTCTTGCATTTTTATATTAGGTAGATCATTTTAAATTAGTCATTAGATAAGTAGCTCGCAGGCTGAAAAAGTGTGTGCACCCTGTTTTAGAGTGATGTGACATTATGTATAACATGTATGGCATTAGATGACAGTCAGTTATTGTACATTTCTATACTGGGCAGTTTGGATTGAATGCTGAAATATAAATAATTTAATCCATGCAAGTTATGTTTAGTTCATAACTCCAGGTCCCTACCAAATGTATACATCAACCAGCCATAACATTAAAAACACTTTGTAATCTTATTTCTACACTCATTTTCAAGTTTATCATCTCCACCTGCCACTCACCAACCAAAAATGCCCAGCAAACAATACATCTGATGAAGAACTAGAGGATGACCACCACAAACTGTACAACAACAGATGAGCTGCTGTCTCTACAAGGTGAGCCAACAAGGTAGGTCTGTCTGTCTGAGTAGTAACAAGGAAATGGATTTAAAGTTACAGCCAGTTGGTATATGTGTGTAGTGCAAGTGAGGTGGGATTTCTCTATAAGCAGCAGTGCTTTAAATATTTTTAGTCAAGTCAGAAATGTAAAATATGCATATGCATCTACCATATGATGTTTTACTGTACATATATTTCTTTGGCAATTATTGAAGTACTCTTACTTCTGGCTAATATTTGTGACCCCGCCAGGGAAAACCAGGCCAAAGTCACTGGGCAACTTATTGAGATATTGTGTCAATATCGTGTCACTCACATTAGCGACAAAACTTAGCCACTCGGTATTATTGCTGTAATTGAAACATAACAGTCTCAGATATCTATCAGAGTACATATTTTGATCAAAAACAAAACTTAAATTCACTAAAAAGCTGTTTAAAAAAAATAATTTGAAAAAAAAGAATGACTTTGACCTGGTTTTCCCTGGCGGGGTCACATATATTTAAATGTCAGAACACTGTGAGCCTAGCAATCATTCTATGAAATTCCACTATCCAAGGCAGTTAAAAGCAGGATGGTTATTCTTTTTTGAGTGTTGAATATCTCAGTATTTCGTCTTCATGCTCCTAGAGAGATTTTTCCTGCCAATGTCGCTGTTGGCTTAATCATTAGAGACCTGTACCTGGATTTGTGAAAAGCAGCTTTGGGACAATACAATCTTAGTACAAGTACATGTAAATGAATTTCAGCTGAATTATCCACATCCAAAATATAAAGCATAATTAGACAGTGTCAAATACCTGGTTAACAGTTACTGCCATAGTTTGACATTGGTACTATCCATGGTGCTGAAAAAGTTTCTTAAAAGAGTCTTTAAAGCTATGAAAAATATTTAACAGTAAAAATGAAGTCAATTACTGGCTATTGTCCCATTGCTTTTGCACAAATGGAGTGTCATTTATTTTTAATTATTAATATGTTATATAATATTAAATCATAACAACTATCCATCAAGCCCAACAACAACAACAACAATATTAATACTCAACTATTCAAGTCTAATTAAGTCCATGTTTACTCTTATATGTCACTAAGTAGAGAGACTGCTTGGGATGGCAGCTCTTAATTGTCTAAAATATCTTTGTACAGCATTTTGGAAGAGGGTGGTGAGTGGCCATGGACTCTCAAACCAACCCTTCTGCTCATGACTGTTTAGAAAAAAAGATAAACAGTGATTTTATTCTTAAACCTTGAGATATTTACAAACAAATCATGTCAGAGATTTCAATGGTCTCATGCTCAGTGAACTGTGTTAACTTATGGGGAAAGGGTTTAATAGGGCCCCTTTAAGTAAAATTATTTTTCTTCCAATTGACTACAGGAATTACCTGATAATCAGACTTTGGTACAAAATTTGAGTTACACTTTGAAACAAGACGTAATAAGCTGTGTTTATAATGTAATAAATAAGTGAACTCTGATTTATTACAATTCTGACCTCTAATTTGTTGGTACTTCCATCATTTCCCAATATATCATATTCACGTTTTACAGACTAGTAAATGTTTCCTGGTCATTTGTTGTCTTGAAAGATAACTGACTATCTTTTACTGATTTCACAAACAACTTCCAAATGCAGTGTTTTACTTGGGAAAGCAGTCTTAATAGTGTATATCTGAGTAATATCTGATCTTTGAAGTGTCTTGCAGGGTGCTTTTATTGCATCTCATGGCACCAGAATCTGCCTCCCAACTCCTCAGCAGCAGCACTAACCAGGGCGACATCGGCGGCTTCTCCTTCACGGGGGAAGTGAGGGGTAACATCCTGTTCTGAGAGCTCTCAGTGAGGAGCAGTAGGTATGAGGGAGAGCATGCATATTTCATAGATGTCAGCTCTTATTTAGGAGCAGATTAAAGAAGGGAAGGGCAGAGTGGAGGAGTGTGAGCGGAAGAATGCTGAGCAGCAAGGAAGTAGGTGTCCAATGATGAGGGGATGAATTATAAAGGTCTAGACATAAAAAGGGGGCTAGATGGATCTCGCCCTTCATTCCTCCTCCAGTCTCCTTTGAAGTTTTCTCTTACCTCCGTCATTCTTTCTCACATCTTCTGATGAGGACTCATGTTTAGCACGCGTGTGTATCAGCACTCATGTAAAAGTGTGCACATTTTTTTCTTCACACCCAGCTGAATTTTCTTTCTCTGCTTCATTTTCTTTGTTGTTTTCTAGCTTGTTTGAAGGAGATCCTTGTTTTTTTTTTTTTTTTTCTCATTCCAATCCTTTCTCATTTTAATTTTTCATTTTAGATTTTTTTTGCAGTGCCCTTCACACATACTCACCCTCCCTCTCTCACTCCTTCCCTCTGTCTCTTTCTCTCTCTCTCTCTGTGTCATCTTTCCCCAGACGGGATTATTTACTACAGATTCCCACTGAAATTCTCTGCTCGCCTGAGGACAGCCTGCAGCCACACAGCAATCAAAGCAAGATCATTCCCTCCTCTTGACCCTCAGGGAGAAAGAGAGAGAGAGAGAGAGAGAGAGAGAGAGAGAGAGAGAGAGAGAGCTCTAAGGTGAAACCCTGGGTTCTGTACAAATTAGCTGTGATGAAACTAGGGTCGTAACATTGAGCTGGCGAGTGAGTGGTGAGGTATGGGAAAGGGCCTTGAGGAGGATCTTCTAGCACTCATATTGATCACAGTATTCCTGCTCTTCAGTGATTACACGCTGAGATGCCAGTATTGCAGCAATCACATCCTTTGATCAAGACTCGACAGAATATTCTGAATCACCTTGGGTTTACTGTCACCTCCCTTTCATTAGCATCCAGGGCACTGTGCTGAGCACACAAACAAATGTTTTATTCATTATCAACCAGGCGATGCTACAAAACAAGAATTAGGCAGATCATGAAAAATGAATGAATCCAAACACTTTACTGTAAATACTATTTAATCAGTTAAGAATGTACTCCAGCTGTTCAACTTCTGATCTTGCAAATGCTTCAGCAGGCCAAAAAGCTGCTCAGTGACTTTTTTACCTTGAATCTGTGCAAACTGTGCAAACTGCTCTACTGTCTCCACAAACTGCTGTTATTAATGTTTATGTCATACATGTTTATTTTGTATTATTTTTCCATCTATCCATCCATGAAAAGTTTCAGCAGAATATTTGAATTCATAATAATTTAACTGTACAGGAAAAGCCGTGTTACCATCTGTGAGGTTACATCACATGGCATGATGTTATGCCACAGAATTTCCCCTGGTCACAATCAACCTGCTGACCACACATTTGCTCTAAATGGAAATGTAACATGAGTGTTTTCTATTAAATCTTGATTACATGCATGTTGACTGTGCTGGGAAACAACTAGTCTATATATCACAGAGCAGAGCAGTAGGATGCACAGTGGAGAATTGGTTAGCATCTTATAACACATCACATTAATTATTCAGTTGAATATACATCAATAAGTGCCAACATTAAAACAAGGTCAGGTGAGTGATTGCCTGGCACCTGTTAAGCGGCGCGATATATTAGGCAGTGTACAGTTAGTGTTTGAATTTTATATGTTGGAATGGGGAAACTTGGGCAATTACTGGGTCAGAGCATTTGTGATATTTTGGACTGCAATGGTTAAGACCTGACAAAATGATCCAAGTAAAGACAAACAGCAAACCAATGACAAGGTCATGTGCACTTTGGCAGTGAAAGCTTAGTCTGGTGTCCCACAGAAGAAAAAAAATCTGAAAAAAAGTTAATGCTGGCTTTGAAAGATTACAAAGATTACAGGCCTGCTGGTTATGGATGGAAAGATGAACATACAGTGTTCAGAGTCAGAACACACAGTGCCTCCCTGCTTGCTGCAGCATACACAGTCCAGACTGCCCATACTGACAAAACAAAACACCCACAATGGCCACTTCAACATCAGAACTGGACAATGGGGCAATGGAAGAAGGTGGACTGTTGAATTATGCTTTCTTTCACATCATGTGGACGGCTAGGTGTGTGTGTGTGTGTGTGTGTGTGTGCACTAGGATGCACTATGGGAAGAATATAAATCAGAGGATGCAATGTGATGCTCTGCACAATGTCTGCTGTGAAACCTTGGGTCCTGGCATTCTTGTGGAAGTAGACCAAGGACAACTCTTCGTGGTACCACAAACAGGTTCTGTAACTTATAGCACTTAAAGGTACTGCTGTCAAACACCACGATGTGTGGAATCCATGCCTCGATGCATCAGGCCTGTTCTCGAGTTGCACTGATGTTGTGATTGAAGGAAATAAACAGGCAGACCTTTGCTTTCATCTTCTAGAAACTCTCTTGACTGGCAGAGATAAACAAATAGCACGCTCTGAATATGAGCCAAGCAGATTTGATCCCAATTTAGGAACTTTTATCTAGAAACAGTGCCAAAGGAGCAATCGTCTGTTTATGGTTTTGTAAATGTGTGAAATAAAGTCACAACTTGAGACTAAAAACAGGAACAGGGCCAGGAATCATTTAACAGTGCAGGCCTTAGCTAGAGGTTTAAACGTCTAAGCCAAAACTGAGCTTTGGTGTGTTCAACATTGGACAAAACTGTAATATACTGCTAGACATGTGCTGCATTCACTTAATGGCACTTTCAGCCTTCTACCTGGCTTCCAGCTTTGCTATTATAAAGTAATGCAATCTTTTTAATGGTGGATTCCTGTAAGACAAAGCATCCAGATGTAATTTCATATAAAATGAAATGCCTGTTGTAAAGCATTTCAGAAACCTTTATCTGACTCTTCGTATAAGTTACGGTTGCTAACGTACTTAAGACTAGACATTGGAGAGTTCTTTACTACCTGTCAAACGCAGTGTGTCACAAAGCCCTGTGTGTGTGTGTGTGTGAATAATTCTGAAAGAACAGACGGAGGGCAGATCAGGAGACAATGAGGGATAGAGAGTGAGAGAGACATTTCTTGGTGAAATGAATTAAAGATGACAGTGAGCTGTATGTGAGGATTTGAGGGCAGGGCCAAGTGTGAGGGGGGTTTGGGGAGTGCAAAGCCTGCTGTCACTCAGCCTGATGTCCCCACACTCTCCAGATATTCTCCACTCTCCCACGACATCCAGCCACAGCCCGTGACTCCCACGCTGGCTTTGTTCGACTCTTTCTTGCACGCAGCAACACTGGGAAAACACTTCTGTTTCCGCGTCTCTCCATCTCGCCGTCTCTCGCTCTTCCTTTCAATTAGATCTCTATCTGCTCCTTTCTTTCCTTCTTTTTCAGATTTTCCTCCGACACTGCGCTGGCTGCTCCCTGACCTTTATATTCTTTGAAATGTCTCTATCAGTGCTGTGGGGAGGTGTGAATCACCAGACTGAAATGTGTGGCATGTGTGTACGTGTGTTTGTGTGCTATTGTGTAATGGGCCGAGAAATATTTCGCTGATCAACTCGTACCTGCCAAGCCCTCCAGCTGTGGAGATGGAGGAAAACAGCTGGGTACCGTGTTCACACGAATGTAATACAAATGCAGTGAAAAGATAAGAAAAGCAACTGCTTAAGGATGCACATACTCAGAAAACACTGAAAGAAGTGAAGAAAAGCCAGACCACTGTGGGCAACATTATATCAAATCAATTTCTGTCCTGAACTTAACTTATATCTGTGTCAGATTAAATTAAACAGCATCTACTTATTTAGGCTTCTGAGTCAGACTTTAACATGTTGGTTACTTTGTATTTCAATCAATCAATCAATCATCTATGCTTATCGATCTGTGTCTATCGATCTGTGTCTATCTATCTCTCTATCTATGATATAATCAGGTTTTGATTCCAGTTTAGGCCCCGCCCACACTGAGTACATATACAGATCATTTAAATGGTTGAAGAGATACAGATAGTGGTGTACTCGCTCATTCTATCTATCTATCTATCTATCTATCTATCTATCTATCTATCTATCTATCTATCTATCTATCTATCTATCTATCTATCACAAATACAGTTCAGAAATGTCCTGATTTCTCTACAGTTTGTGCTGTAGTTTAATCTTATTTTGAGATCGTACTTGATTCACAGCTGGAGTTATGAGCCTATGATTAGGTGTTACAAATACATCTTCCTCTCACTTTATGACTCCTTTGTATCTGTTTGAAATTGACCAAAAGACACTCAGGAAACCATTAATGACTGATCCATCTCTGTCTCACTGTGAATGATTGCTGGAATGCCAAATTGGGAACTGACCAATGGAAATCAAAAACTTCTCCATGTAGGAAACACTTCATCCATTCAGTGAACATTTCCATCCTATTCTTTCATAAATCTAATCAATCAAATCTATTTTGTGAACATCAGACTTTCAAGCACCAAAGCAATTAATCAGTAGTGATTTAAAAAAAAAATCTAAAATCAGACTTTGGACAACTTTTCAGATTTAGGGCCACAGTATCTCTTTACACAATGATCTAGGTCAAATGTGGAGAGTTTATTCTGAAATAATATGAAATAAATGGACATTATGTTATCTGTAAGTGGCTTTAAAGGCAAATTTAAGAAAATAATGCAAACATTGAAAAAATGCCCTTAGACTCCAGAGAATTAAGGACTGCTGTGGAACTATATCAGAGTGTAAAGTTACAGTAATCTAACCACCTGTTGGTGTGGAAATCTTAAAAAAAAATCAGTGTTTTTGGAGAACGCTGGATAAATGTATTTATTAAAAATTCAAATTATTATTAAATATTCAGAAATGCTTTTTTATACAGAAGTGTATTCTGTGTACTTGTGAGATTATGTACTTTTTCACATCAGTCTTTCATTAGTGTAAAGTTTGAACATTTATTCATGACTAATTGTGATCTATTTAAAACAACGTGATTGTGATTAAATATTTTAATTGTTAATGTCAGAGTCAAAAAGGTCAAATGAATGTATATCTTAAATTAAAAGTAAAGTATGGATATTATTTGGTGGTGATAGTTATTGTATGTATGTATGAATACAGCATATTAGTTTATATTTGTAAGTATGTATATACATGTTTACGTATGTACTGTATGTAAGTACACTACCTGTCAAAAGTTTTAAAACACCCCAATTTTTTGACACAAAGTGGCACCTTTGTCAGATATAACAGCTGAACACACTCGTGACATTCTTTCTACAACAGACATCAAACATTCTTCAGACAGTTCTTCACTAATCTGCTGCAGAACGTCACATAAATGTTGGCACTTGTAGGTTTGCTTTGCTTTTCACTTCATCCCAAATCAGCTGGATGGGGTTTAAGTCTGGAGACTGTGCTCCACTCCATGTTTTCAAGCTGACCATCTTGTTGTTGTTTCCTGAGGTAGTTCTGGCAGAGCTTGGACTGATGTTTTGGGTCATTATCTTGTAGGATGAACCCCTGACACACTAGGTACATACCAGACACCGTCTAAAACCTTCTAAAATGGTTCTAAAACGTTTGACTGGTAGTGTATGTATAAATGTGTTTGTTTGTATGTACATGTGTATGTGTGTATGTATAGTAAATATATATATATATATATATATATATATATAAAGTTTCAGTAAGACACCTCTCTGTCACTCCAGTTGAAACTGAAAATCAGCACATTTTGTTGTGCAACACTTTCCTTTTACACACAGTTTGCAAGACAGGTCTTTTTTCTTTACAGAAACTGCTCTCAGACAAATTCGAGGGCATGCAGGCGTCCATTTTAAAGGGTGATTTTGATCTGAAAGAGGATGCCATGGATTGGAAACAGCTCCTTTACAGTCCGCTTTGCTGAAAGTTTATTGCTGTGTGGGATCCCTGTTAAAATTTAACAGAGGTGCTGGACTGTTGTTGTGCTTATTATGATAGTGCAGGTTTACACAATGGGATTTGGAAGCAGTGGGTTGGCTAAACCCGCTGGGAGGCAAACAGACAGAGGGGACGGTAATGCAGCAGACAGGAGACTGAAGGATTTATTGTGCCGCAGCGGCTTGTATTAAGGCTTTATGTGTGAGACTATAGTCACATGGGCTGAAAGTGGTGTAGACTGCCATTCTTCAAGCTTCCTCATCTCTTGACCATATTCACCCTTTTTTCTTAATATCGTTCCTGTCTCTCAACATCTATTAAAATTGTCTTACATGAGGAATCTAACAGTGTATTGTCATCATTTCTTAATTAAACTCATTGATCAAAACTTGATTAGTTGGCAATTTGCATAATAATAATGAACATATTAAACTCTGCTTAATAATCCTTTGCAGTAATATATTTTGGAATATTGGACAATACAATTATTAAGTTTATTTTTATTGCTTGGACTCTCATTACTTAATTAATTGTCAGCATAGTACATTATTTGATTACTAATATAAACAATAGTGACAGACCTAAATTGTGACCAGACAGAAATCTCATTTTCAGAAGATTTATTTAATGTGTTTTTTTTTAATTCTTTTAAAACATCTAAAGTCTCTTTTGAAATTGATGTACACGGGGGCGCACTGTCAGGACAGACAAGCAAGGCAAATGCTTACATACCTACCATCACTCAGTTTACATGGAAGCCTCCCTATTTTTTAACTTTCTCCAGATTTGTCCCTGATTGCCATTTATTCTCGTTATCCTCACAAACTCGTTGTGATACTAATCAAATGAGTATTTCTCAGGTTTTGTGTGGGATAGGTTAGGTGGTACTGGACCACCCAACCCAGGTGCATTAAAAGGGTCATCGTTAGGGATGGACATTTGTGAGAATTTTGTGATGCTCGCTCCAAATGTTTTTTTTTTTTAAAGTTAAAGTTAATGTACTCTTCATTGGACTGACTTTTGCTACTGGACCAACTGTCCCTTCCAGGACTTATTCAACTATATTTTGCCACTGGACCACTTCACCCTGGACTGACTTGACCCTGTTTGCTGATCACTTGGGAAATATCCCTCTATTTCAGGCTAATGTTGGCAGGAAAGTTTCCCACCACTAAAAACACTGGAAAAAGAGAAATACTGGCACATTTTGAAATGACCTCTTTAAACCTCCCACAAAGACACTTTACACTGCACTGTGAAAACTGCAAGAGTCTCACAAATCATCTTTGGCTACCGTTTGACAACTGATAGCTGTACTTGGACGCCATTAGCTTTGGCTGCAACCAAAGGCAGAGTTTCAAAAAGCTTATGTCAGGACAGCGTGATCACTACTTCAGAGTGTACAGATGTATATATTATAGATGTTATAGGTGTTTGATGTTACATGTTTACATGTTAATCCTCCTTTGTAACTGAAATACTGTGACATGTTTGTGAATGGTTTAATTTATAATTATTTTAAATAAATTATTAGGATGTTTGATGAAGCACAATTGATTGAACACATTTTCTGATGAAACTGAAAAAGCACATTTTCATGAGTGTGCAGGGTTTTGCGGTATGGGGCTGCAGGCTGGTGGCCTCATTTCACTTTTTTTAATGTAGGTTAGCGCTGTGTTAAACGGTAGCCCTGCCAACAGTGGCTGGGACCTGACTTTCCTGCAAGGGATCAAGAAAGAAAGAAAGAAAGAAAGAAAGAAAGAAAGAAAAGAAAGAAAAGAAAGAAAAGAAAGAAAAGAAAGAAAGAAAGAAAGAAAGAAAGAGTCTGTCTGTCTGTCTGTCTGTCTAGAAATGCAATGAGCTTCATAAGTTTTCTATTAATGTTATCAAAAGTAAAAATCAGCTATACAGACATCTGTATATTGCCCACCACTACACACTCCCAGCCCTCCTTTTCCCTCCCTACTTGTTGTTCTATGCTACTTCACTTTGTTCTCCTCTATTCCCTTGTTCCCTCCTCAATCCTGAGCCATCCCTCACTGCTCTACCACCCTCTCACCTGAGGGAGCCATAAAGCTGGCTGTGAGGAGGTGCAGTGGCCATGGGAGAAACCGCTGACCTGGAACTGAGCTCACATGTGACAGTAGCCTCCGCGCCACAAAACAGACAATGAGTTATTTATAGCACCGGCCTCTCCGGTGGCCAGCTTCACACACATTCACCTTTCTGACGTGGAAAATGGATGGAGTCCTGCAGGTAATACATCTTTTTCAAGTCTGATAATCAGCTGCGGCCACATGGCAAGAGCACCACTCGTCAGATCAGAGGTGAGAAGAGCCTTGGTCTTGTCCATAGCTGGAAGTCCTCCAGACCTCAAAAAATCTTGTGCCGGGGGAGAGGAATGGTCACATTCTTCTTTCATGATAAGCACTGTACCAGTTGTGTACACAGGCCCTTATCTGGAGCTGTTCTTTTAGGATTCTTCTCTAAGCTGGTGGTGGTAGTGGGATTATTTTAAAATAAACATCTAAACTATCTAGAACAAGCGCCACATTCATGTAAACTAAACAAATAAAAAATGAAGTTTTAATCCATTATTAAAGAACAAGAAAACCCTCTGACACTAAGTATAGTACAATCAAGGCAGTATGTTTAAATAAAGGAGGTGTGTGCAGTGATTATGTTCCCAGACAGGTGGTGCTGCTGTGACACAGCTGCTATAATATTAGTCCTGTAAAATATTCACAGGACAATTTACTGGAATCACCTGCTTTGTAGATCCATCTTCCTGATGTACAGTTAGAGGCCCTAACTCATGTGTTCCTGGTACAATCAGAGTACCACCACAACAAAGGAAAAAAGCTTTTGTTCAGCAATACACAAACAATGTAAATGTAACCTTAAAAGCACAACATGACCCTTAAGGTCCAATCATACAGAAGTTTCCCTACATTCACTTATCCAGGTGAAAAAAAAAAAAAAAAAAAAAAAAAAAAAAAAAAAAAAAATATATATATATATATAAAAAAAAAAAAAAAAAAAAAAAAAAAAAAAAAAAAAATATATATATATATATAAAAAAAAAAAAAAAAAAAAAAAAAAAAAAAAAAAAAATATATATATATATATAAAAAAAAAAAAAAAAAAAAAAAAAAAAAAAAAAAAAA